>PVHP010002120.1:28560-94350 GCA_004024765.1 Zapus hudsonius
TTTTCCAACTCTTTTTATTCTAAATAAATGTGATAATTTAATTATCATCCTTTGTAGTCTTGTTTAATCCCAATTCTTTGATAAAAACAGACAGGAACTCAGGGTTTGGAGCTTAAGGCTTTTCCTGAATTTCCCCAAGCCCTGTTACAATATAATATTTAATTCACAACCTCAGTGATATATAAAATTTTACTGAAATTATTTTAATAAAATTTATCATACAAAGCGTAATATATTTAGTATGCTAATAATATGCCTTTAATAAGTCATATATAGGGGAACATGGATTTTTATCCATTGATATTTCTCTTTTATGAAATAACACAAAACTGCATTTAATATGGTCTATCAAAATATAAACTTGGGGGCTGGGGAGATGACTCACAGTTAAAGGTGTTTGCTTGGAAAGTCTGGGTTTGATTCCCCAGAACCCTGGTAAAGCCAGATGTGCAAAGTGGAATTTGCATCTGAAGTTTCATTTGCAGTGGCTAGTGGTCCTGGTGCACCTATTCTTTCTCTCTATCTCTCCCTCAATAAATATAGTTTTAAAAAAATATATATAAACTTAGTTTTTTTTAAACTTAGTTTTTGAAATGATATTTAGCTTAAATTTTGAACAACATAGTTTTCTATTTTTTTCTTAAATGAGAATTATGCTAACATAAAACAAAAACACAATTTATTAACACTAAAGAAAGCAAATTCCTTTGTTCCTGCTCAAGTACTTGAGTATTTTTTTTCTATGTAAAGCCATTTTTCAAAAAGATAATGCATCAATTCCAGTGTCATTTGAAATATGGAAGTTCCATCAGGCTTCATGATCTATTTCTTCGTTAATTAAACTACTCTTTGAAGAGGTAGAATCCTTTAATTATTTCTACTTCGGAGCTTGCTATGTTCAACTACCATATGCTGTACTTCCTGAACGTCCAGGCTTTGTGCATCCTGAAATTCAAATATACCATCTGACATTGTATTCATAAAACAGAATGTATGGCATTAGAGGCTTAGAAATTCACCAACAATCTTTCTGTCAGATGTGTATCTTACATTACGAGGTTTTCTACCATCAGGGACTTTGAGTTCGGTATGTTGTGTTCTGTCTGGGAAGTATGTTTTCACTCTCAAAATATGAGTCCAAAGCCAATAGAAGATGTGTCAGGCTGAGAAGGCAGATATTGTTACTAAGAGGCAGAGGCCTAGCCAGCCCTCTGTTAAATCACAGCACAAAGGAAGCTATTCATAACCAGCCTGGCTCATGTATTGTCTTCACTCAGCCAAAAGAAAAAAAAATGAGTCAAGAATTTACTAAAAATTCTAAGATGCTCAAGGTGACAGAATGCCAATACTGAGTAGTTTTAGCTTACAGTCTTCCTATGGCCAGACATAGCATGTATAACCTGGAAAGCTGCTTGACTTCCCTAGAGCATGACCACTCAGGCAGTCAGGGAAGGCTCATAGGAAAGTCTTACTAATCACTTTTTGGCAAAACCCTCAAAGACACACCAGAATTCTTGCTATACGGGCTATGTGGGCATCCCTTACCAGATTGACGTAAAATTAATCATTCTATCTTCACTGAGAACACTTGACTTGTGACTGGAGGATCTCAAGAAGTATATCTAGGACTGGAGAGATGGCTCTGTGGTTAAGGCGCTTGTCTGCAAAGTCTAATGACCTGGGTTTAATTTCCCAGTAGCCACATAAAGCACATAGTGGAGCATGCATCTGGGGTTCTTTTGCAGTGGCTGGATGCCCTGGTTTGCCCATTCTCTCTCTCTCTCTCTCTCTCTCTCTCTCTCTCTCTCTCTCTCTCTCTCTCTCTCTCTCTCTCTCTGTTTCTCTCTTCGAAAAAAATTAAAAAAACAACTTTTTAAAGTATATTTTTTAAAAGTACATATAGCCTACTGGTTAGGTTAGGAACTCTTCATAAGCACTAAGTACCTTAACAGTATTTACCCGAGACCTGGTCCAATAGCCTTGTACTGAATATTTGTTTTAAAAGCATCCTTCACATCGGCAGGGGAAGACTGATATGGAATCCCCTGCCCGCACATGTGTGGTGATGATGGAGTAGACCTATTTAGATACGTTGAGGTATACACATACTCATCATTGTGTCCTGATTACCTGTAATACTCAGTACAATAATGTGCTGCAGGTTTTTAACCTAGTTACAAACTGTCATCCAGAGTGTATGTGAAAGTGACAGAATCCAGGGAGCATGAACCATTTCATGCAAGAAAACCTTAAGTAGTTAATTTTACTATAAGTCTTATGGGAAATTTGGTCAGTACCCCACCAAAGAGCACTGGATATGACTAGGCCAATAGCTTGAAGATGATATTATCATTAGAAGAGTTCTAAGCATCATAATAATTGCTTTTGGATTCTGACATTCAGAAAAAATATATGTACACCCTCTGCCTCTCCAGTCATATTTTTTTCTTCAACAAGAAGGTTTGTGTAATGGTTTGATTCAGGTGTCCCCTATATCCTTAATGTGTTCTGAATGCTTGGTCCCCAGCTAATGGCAGTTTTGGAATTGGAATCTGGTTGGAGCTGTGTCATTGTAGTCTGGTTTATGGAGGTTCTAGCCAGCTTCCCCTTGCCAGTGTTTGGCACACCTTCCTGATGCTGTTTGCAGTGCTGTGGTGGAGGTGATGTCCACCCCTCTGCTCATGCCATTATATTCCCTGCCATCATGGAGCTTCCCCTCAAATCTATGAGCCAAAATAAACTGTTTCCTTCCATCTGAATGAACCAGATTCACCCTGATCAATGTGGTATTGCAGCATCAAATCAATGTAGGGCCTCGATAGAATAACTGAATTCACTGTCCCCAGAAGCCCGGGCAATTGTCTTCTCCTTGGACATAAAAGCTCCCAAGTTCACATGTTTTTGGACTCCATGTCTCAAGTGAGCTGACCTCAGGTTCTCGGTACTTTGGACTCACGGTGAATCACACCACCATCAGCTTCTCTCTGACCTCATCTTGCAATCAGCGTATCGTGGGATTCTTCGGGCCTCAGATCTCTGAGAGCCAAGTCCCATATCAATGTCCTTCCTTAATATCCACACATTTCCTCTTGAGTCCCCTGCCTAACACAGCAGCATTCCTCAGAGATGCCACAATCAGCTTTTCCGGATGCCATCCAGTTGCAACTAGAAATCTCTGAATTAAGACATAGGTGTTCCTGCCATCAACAATTTCATTTTACCTAAGGCAGAGATGGGGAAAAGTACCATTTCAATTAGCTCAAAACCCAGTAGTGGTAAATTCATGGTCAATCTGTCAGAAAAGATTACTTCTGTGAAGATGGAAGGCCCCGTCTCCTCCAGATATTCCTCTTGGATCAAGTCACATTCTCACTGTCCTTTCCCTGTCTGGATAAATGTTCGCGCATCTCATTTTTGCTTGTGTGATGCTTTCTCATATTTACTAGTAATTATATTTTCTGTGGTTGGAGTGAGGGGAAGGGCCCTCTGTGGGTTCAAGGCTATGACAGCTGAAGAGACAGGAATAATCCTGCTCTGCTCAGTGTTGTCAATATGATATGGCACATTGATTTCCCTGGCTGAATTAAGAACACAGTCTGAGAGATTTTGGAGCACAGCTGGCCCAAGGCAAAATGAAAGAACAGAAGAGGTCTGTTTGGTGCACAGATCTTGCCTTTATTTTCCTTTCACCGTTCCCTTCTTTTCTTGGGGAATCTCTGGTCTATGCAGTCCGTTTCCTCACTCAAATGCTGTTCTGATGAAAGAATGAATTTCCTGTCCAGCTTTACATTTCCTATCACAACGGACTCTCCTTAAATCACAAATAGAAAATAAGCGGTCAAGTGTAATAGCACACACCTATAATCTCAGTACTAGGGAGACTGGGGCTTATGTCCAAGGTCAGTCTGGATTTAACAGTGAGTTCTAGGCCAGTCTAGGCTACAGAGCAAAACTTGGGTCAAAAACAAGAAAAAAAAATGCAATCCCTGTTTCTTTTGAGTGCTAATTAGTACACTCTGGGAAGGCAACGATCACTCCTTTGGTTTACTGTCTGTCATTCTCTCACTCCCTTTTCCTGTCCCTTCCTCTCTTCCCTTCTGCTCTTCGATTGTCCCTCCTCCACTTGCCGTCTCCACTTCTCACACATATTAAAGGCTTCCTTATCCCCCCCAAACAGCCAGTAATCAAACAAATACAAACAAAACAGACAATAAACACATACACAGAGATCCTTCAAGTCCATAAAATTCCCTTAGACACTCTGAAAGGTATATTCTGCCAACTCTCTCTCTCTCTCCTCTGTCTTCTTACCCATTCCTTGTTACCTGCGTGCCTGGCGTCTGCACTTATTCTAAAGCTGCCATGGTGGAAGTCATCATGACATTCTGATCCAAAAACCTTGGGTGAATGGAGTTCCTGCTTCTTCTAATCTTCCTTTAGAATGCATTCCATACTTTGTCTATGAGTCTTGGGTTTTTATTATTGTTTGTAGGGCCTGGAGAACTGAGAACCTTGAAATACTTTTCTTCTGAAGATTCTCTTCCCTCTGACACTTTCACCAAAACCTTGCCCTTCTTTTTTTTTTTTTTAATATTCTATTTATTCATTTTCAAGCAGAGAGAGAGAGAGAGGGAGAGAATTTTTTAAAAAATATTTTATTTTTTCAACCTTGCCCTTCTTTACTTCATAAAGCAAGTGCTCCCTGATATCTGTTACAGCTCCTGAGTTTTCACTGTATTTCCTTAGTGATTTCAACAATTCCTCTATTTCAGCGTAATATCTTGGAATATGGGTTTGAAGTCTTCATCTCTTGCCCAACTCAGGGGCTGTCTCCATTCGGTTGCTCTCTACACCCTCTTTGTGGTTGTTTTACAAAGAACAGCATCTTTCCCCTTGCGGGAAGGAAGCAGTGTGCGGTGGTTTGAGTGCACTGCCCTCTATAGACTCCTGTTTGAGCTATGGGTCCCAAGCAAAGGTGAGCTATTTGGGAAGGTTGTGAGACATTTAGGAGTGGAAACTTCTGGAGGAAGTGTATCACTGAGGGTGGGCCTTAAAATATTACATCTTTGATTACTCTTTGTGTTCTCTCTCTCTCTCTTTCTCTCTCTCTCTCTCCTCTATCTCCTCTATCTCCATGCTCTCTCCTCCCTCCTTTCCTCTCTCTCCCTGTTCTCTCTCCTCCCTCTCTCTCTCCCTCTCTCTCTCCCTCTCTCTCTCTCTCTCTCTCTTTCTCCTTCCATGCTGATGTGATGATGTAACCCTGGCCTCTTGCTGCGGCCAGGAGCTCTCCTTTCTCTGAGTATTTTCTTTCCAGTATTTCTTGCTGGTCATTTTGTCATTGTAATTTCAGGCCTCAATTCATAATTTTAGGCCACGTTCAGGGTGCCATAGAAGCCCAGGTAATTTATCTGTGGAATATGATTCCTTTCACACTAGCCTCGCTGTAATTGAGACACACATTGTTGCCCTTACCTGAAATACTTGGCCTTCTTCCTTACACACACGGCTGACAGATTAATCTTTTAGAATACAGCTATCATCTTATTATTTTATGCTTAAAAACCATCATTAGCCACTCAGGACTTTCAATTACACCCTAATTACTTTACCTGACATTCAGACCCTACATGACACAGAATTGAAACAGCATGTGAAAAAAAAAAATCCCAGCTAAATAAAGCTACAGACTCTTCCTGGAAAATGACCCAGAATTTTCGTAATCTTGATTGCTTGTGTGTTGTTATTGATATCTATAAAACAAAGATCCAGTTCTGCCCATGGAACTGCCCGTCATCATATGGAGCCAACCTTCAATGCCAGCTTCTCACAGTCTCTCTCTATTCCAAATTTGATGGGACTACTGTCTCGGAGGCTCTGCAGTATTTCTGGGATCCTTTATAACAATCATGTTAAAATGATCAAAATGAGGTATCTCAAAAAACTGTAACGATGCCAACCTAGGGAATTTCCATAGTTTTGTAAACACACACACACACAAACACACACACACACACACACACACACACACAAGATTCAGCATACCTAAAATGTTGCCTTATTGCATTTACAAAACACCACCCAGTCCCAACTAAAAATAAGGTCTCAAAAACATAGTAGGCAATCATTAAATAATTTTGTTTCATCATATTTACCTGATTTAACTAGAAAATGAATTTAAATGATTGGGTTGAGTTGATATGCCTTTCAGCAACATTCTTATTGAATCCTTTATTCGCTAATTGTACAAAGGTTATCTATCCTTTATGAACAAATTATCTTTTATTAGTGGCCTGGGGACTTATTTAGTGTTAGTGCTTTGTGTTTAGTGTGCAAAGGGGCTATCTTGGGGCAAGATACTCATTCAAGCTTTTTTTCCACTTAAGCTTAAGGCAAGCCTTGTTTCCTACATGCAAACTCACTCAACTGTGTTTGAGGAAAGTATCTCCAAAAGATCTTCATTGTGAATATGTCTGACATGCAGCAGTACTGAATTAAATCATGTGTATGTATATACGTGTGTGTGTGTGTGAGAGAGAGAGAGAGAGAGAGAGAGAGCACATGTGTCTCCAAGCTGAAACAGGTTGGTTGGATGACATTTGAAATTAGATTAGGAATTACCGCAATTATTTTGTTCCCATTGGAATATGCAAAAGTTACTCATCTACTTGTATACATTGGTATGGGGGACCTAGCACAGGACTTAGTATTTTTTTAATTCAATCGTTAGCACCTCATTAAGTCATCCTAATGCTAAAACTTGTTAATGAAAGGGCTGCTTAAGAAATCAACAGAGAAATGCTCCTAATAACAGTATTTTCAAAATATTTGCCTCTGGATAGAGTCTCACTCCATCACTCAGTTTCCAAACACAATGAAGACTACAGGGCCTATTTTTCTTCCCATACTGCCCTGCTCAGAGCTGTTGCATATGTAAATCAAAATGTACCAAAGTGTGGAAATCCCACACCGCATGCTGATGCAATGCAGAAAACGGGCCTCATTTCCAAACTGAAATCTCCCTCAATATGCTAAGAGCAGGAGAAACAGAATGAGGCCTGGAAACTCTCTCTGGGAAGAGAAACCTTGTGCACCTCTGGTTAAGCAAAGGGCAAAGCTGCTCTCTTCACTCTGCATTCTGCATCCCCTTGTAAGCAAAGCAGTGAGTTTCAGGCTAAGCAGAGCTTTATCACAAGAGATTAATATCAGCAACTGCCACGCTCTGTGGAAAGCTAGAGATAAACAAGGCAGATGACTTTATTTTCACTTTTTAAGCAAATGAGGTCTGACATTCAGGCCAGGTCTCCTGGATAAGTGTTTTACGTTCATCTGACTAAAAGCCTGGGGACAGAGATGAAGCGAGAAGGCTCTAGGGAAACCGATTCATGTGATGGGAACCAAACAGCAAAACCAAGAATTAAACACAAGGAAAGCAGGGTAGGTCGTGGTAGCAGCTCTTGAAGTGAACAGTGTTAAAGCTGATGGGGAGAGGACTTGATAAAAAGGTTTACGTGTCATTAGCCTCTCGGGCTTCTCACAGGTAGAAGGTGACTGAGATATGGGTCATTGAGCTGGAAGAAAGATCAGAAGGAAAAAAAAAAACATTAATTCACCTGATTGAGGATGGTTCATATTTCCCAGCTGAAACTAAAAGATTAGCATGAAATTAAGGGGGAGGGTGCAGAAAGAAAAATGATCATTTATTAGGCGCCTACTACATGATATAATGTGTTCACATGCCGCACATCATGCATTTATGTTTAAGTTTCACAAGTCTAAAGAGTCATCAATAAGAATAGCAATAACGAATCCGAAGCATGTAGTTTTGATGGACTCGAGGAAGGGACATGAGCTCCCTGGTGTGTCTGTGAGGTAAAGGGAGTTCACGCAGGGTACTGGTATCCAGGGGACCCCACCGATTTCTGGAGGTCAGAACCAAACAGCCACACATGATTTCTTGGCCTGCAAGGTTAGAAGAAGCTGGAGAAACAAGCATAATGAAGACTATGTTTAAAACTGTGACAAATGTTGAAAGTAACAGGATGAGTCCCTTTGTTCTTTAGCAAGTCATAGAATAGTGAAATACTTCGATCTGTTTCTATTATGCAAGAGGCACAGGCCAGAGGGGACCCATATACAAATTATCAGCATAATACCATCCATTCTCCTAGGAGGTTTGGTATCAGCTTGAATTAAGATTCTTGATGTCCAAGGGAGGTAAAATGGAAGAGTTACCTTTGATGGCTAGAGTCTGCCATGGGTTTCTCTGCCCCTGCCCTGCCTGGGTTACATTCTCGGACCACACTCAGAGAAATCTGCAAACTTTTCTTCACCAGAGTTTGTGGGGATAGGCAGGACTATATGGATCTGGAACTTTCTGAGCTGTGAATGTTCAGATGCAGCTTATAGTATGGAAGGAAGGAATGTTTACTGATCTGTAATCTCAGAAGGGATGTGGCTACTGAAGGAGCAGGTAGAACACCTTAAGCATGTAATTCAGCCCAGGGCACCCCTTCTCTAGGTCCAGGGGAAAATTCATAATACTGATAATATTCCTCAGAGAACCAGATGGGGCTCAGAGTGAAAAATATCAGCTAATATATCTGTCAAGTTCCATAAACATTGCTCTGGACTAACAGGATTTTATATCAATTTCTTAGGCTGAGAAGAGAGGATCACATATCACATACCTCAATCATCAGAGAACATACTGAGTCATGGACAAAAAAAATTCTCAAAAAGGTTGAATTATTTTTTTTAAATCCTTTTTTTTCCTACTTGTCTGCATAGCCCAAAGACCCAAATTTCATTCTCCAGTACCCACGTCAAGCCAGATGCACAAAGTAGCACATGTATCTGGACTTCATTTGCAGCAGCTGGAGATCCTGGTGTGCCCATTCTCTCTGTCTCTCTCCTATCTCTCTCTCTCTCTCTCTCTCTCTCTCTCTCTCTCTCTCTCTCCTTGTAAATAAATAAACAAAAATATTTTAAAATATCCCTTGCGAAGTAATCTAAAATTGAATATACTTTCCACCACTTACCAGCATGATGGACCTTTACTATGAAAAGAACTTAATTTGCATAAGTGTTGATTTCCATCCCTATTAAAGGAGAACAGTCACCACTTAGTTTCAGAGCACTTGAGAGGATTCAATGAGCTACTCTAGCCCAGGCTGGCCTCAAACTCATGATCCTCCTGCCTCCGCTCTTCGGCAATATCCCACTGGCATGTGCCACCACAACCGGCTCAATGAGCTACTCTATATGACCACAACCAACTGTGCATTTGAATGCATAGTAGATGCTTGATAAATATATACTTTCCTTTTTCTGTCTTCATCTCCTCATTTCCTTAAAAAGTTCTAACAAAATGATAAATATATACTTTTAATTATTAGATTCATCAGGGTTCTATGATACTACAAATTGTGTACCCATATAATTAAGTTCTTCTATTAAAAAAGTGATCTCTGTTCACTGTAATATATTTTTTAATCTCACCTCTTGTTTATATTTCTTCTTAATGTATATATATTTTATATTCCATGTAAATGTAACTCCAAGGCTTGTGCTGTCACAAATATTACAAGTAAATACTACTAAATGTTCAAATGGATTTAAGATATCCTAAGACTCCTCTGCATATTTTCCTCTCTTCTATTTTTCCTTCTATATTCTCCTCATGTTTTGAGAATTATTTCCAGGTAGAGAAGTAGAATAAATTAGTGTTAGGGAAGAGAAAATGGAAAAATATCTGATCATAACCACATATCAGGTGATATATGAGTCGATGCGGAAGCATGGGGTAGACTGGGGTCAAGTGGGTTGACCTTTCCTTGGTCCATGTGACTTTGCACCATCTTTGAGATTTATGGCTTTATTCTGCATATAGAGACTTCAGTCTGACTGCACAAAATGCCTAGACTTCGATTGGATGCTTTTGAATGTAAATCAACAATTCTTTAGACCTCTGCACAAGGGAACGTTATTAAAAATACAGAATGTTAGGCTCCTTTGACCACTCAACTTCTCTACCATACAAATCCATGCTACCTGCTCATTTGGGAACACAGAGCTTGCTTTCTGTGGGATGAGCTTTGTGCAGTTTCAGGCTGCAGACTGTTAGCTAGGCTTCAGCAACGCTACTCATGCATAAAGATACAGAACAAGTCAGCACAGAGACATAGCTCCATCTCCAAAACAAAAACGCACGCATTATTCAGCAACTGTGACTCCTCATACCTCTCCCGGAGGAAGTAGAGATTGACACATACAAGCCACACAAGAGGTAAGGAAGCCAACAGAAACCACGTTCCCAAGTTCATGTGGGGATAAGCAAGAGATAATCACATTCAGGAAACAAATTGAGGGATAAGTGAGAAACACACAAAAGCAACCCAGATGAAAAACAAGGGAGATATTAAAATGCAGAGAGGAAAAGGCAAAGGGGAAAATCTTGGATGGAAAAGCTCTATAAAGACACAGGAACATCCCAGAAGAAAGAGTGATGATTTATGATTAGTACAGGGGTGAACCAATTCAAAATGTATAAGAAAGGGCTGGAGAGATGGCTCAGTGGTTAAGGCACTGGCCTCCAGTGCCTAAGGCCCCGGGTTCAATTCCCCAGGTTCCACATAAGCCAGACCCACAAGGTGGTGGCACTGGTGGTGTTCTCTCTCTCTCTCTCTCCCTCTCTCTCTCTCTCTGCTTGAAAATGAATAAATAAAAATTTTTAAAAATGTATAAGAAAGTGACAGGAGGAAACAGAATGTGACACTAAGTGGTGACAGTCGAAGGAGGTTCTAGCAGGATGGAATTCCAACTTCTATGGACACAAAGTGAGTCACAGGAAAGGGGAAGAGAGGGACACAAAAATAAAGACAAATCAGTTGTTGATGGGATATTATTCTCTCTCTAGTTCGTGCTGGTAGACAAACACACATACGCATACACACAGCTCACAGCAATATTCATGGTCTAGCAGGAGAAAGTTACAATCAGCAAGGGTATTTCTGCTTCAGTGGCTTGTAGGGTGTTATTACTGAATTAAATTTAATGAGAGAGAGAAAAAAGGCAGATCACAGGACAGAGAGTGAATTATAGTGTGGGTCTCTGAAAATTATAGAGATATGCACCTTGGCAGTATTAGAAAATAGAAAAACATAATCTTTTCTCCTTCCAGTTTAAGTGATACATGGATGTAATTTGTGGGTATTTCCTTCTGTACCACTCAGAGTTCCAGGAAGAAAAAAAAAAGACATTTTTGATGTGAGTTTTCAGAATCCAAATTTGGAATACGATCATTGCTCTTCACAGGAGCTGAAGCACAAGGCTAGAATAAATCTGGCTTGGTGGGAAAGAAATCAGATTGAGGCCCAAGACTTTGTGTGTGTGTGTGTGTGTGTGTGTGTGTGTGTGTGTGTGTGTGTGTGTGTGTGTGTGCAAGGTACTTTACTGACTGAGCAGTCTAGTGGCCCTTATTTTTTTTTATTGTCCATAATGCGTTACATTATTTAGTGGGCAAACAATGAGTTGTTCTCCCCAAAACCCCGATGCCCCCCATCCCCAATCAGCTGGATACCCTCCTCCATGGGTCGTCTGGATCAGTCCTTGTGGCAGGGGACCATGGATAGCCTAGTACTCAGCCAGGTTCTCCTGGCCCAAGTGTGTTGTTACTGAGGGGTGCCATGCCTCTGGATAGTCCCCCGCACCACGGCTCTCACAAGACTATTTGAAAGCCTAGGAAGTGTATTTCTCAGCATTGATTGCCAATCTCTTCATGCCTTAAGCATGCCGTTGACCTAAGAGTGCAAGATGGTGGGCTGCTGACAAGCCTTTGTGAGCTGGGGGATTTTCTAACCCGTCTGTAAGAGTTGATTAGCCAAGTTCTGGGAATGGAATGGGATGAGTAAATTTGGGATTAGATTCTGGTTTCTCTTCTCTTTCCCTTTTTTTAAAAAAAAAATCTGATCATTCTGACTTGCATTTAAAACATCATTTGTTTATTTTCTCTTGTAGAGTACGTTGATGTTATTTTTTTTTCAGATTTATTTAGTCCTGATTGGTTAATTGGCCAATGGGCCACCTGTATACGTTAGGTGACAGGCAAGTCCATACACAGGTACTCATGTCCTGACATAAACATGCATAAACACAGATTCATATGCTTGTTAAATAAGACCACAGGGGTTGTGTGAATGCACACTCCCTTAGAGACTGCTAAGGTAAGGCTCTCTGCTTCTGTCTGCATTGCAGTATTGCCCCTGATGTACAGAGTTCTGCCAGGCCACAGCAGTTCAGGAATTAATTTCCATAATTATCTCTTTAACTTTCTCATTATAAAAGGCAACGTTCCTGCGTGGCAAGGTGCCAGCCTGCTGACCCCAACAGGACAGTGCTCCACAGGAGACAGCCAGACTGGCATGTGATTCCTTTGTGTCCTATAATATCACACAAGCCACCTACAGAAATTCCTCCTGTACTCTAAAATGTGATTATTAGTTAAAAAAATAATGGCTCCTTGCACAGAGGTATCCTGGGCAGTGAATAGAATATAGTTTCTTTTTTGTTTTTAAATATTTATGAGAGAGAGAAGAGAGAGGAGAAAGAGAGAGAGAGAGAGAGAGAGAGAGAGAGAGAGAGAGAATCAGTGTGCCAGGGCCTCTAGCCACTGCAAATGAATTCCAGATGCATGTGTATCAGGATCAGGTCCTTAGGATTTTCTGGCAGGTGCCTTAACTGCTGAGCCATCTCTCCAGCCCTAGAGTATGATTTCTATATGAAATAAACTTGAGGTCTCAGCTCCACATTTACTAGCCTGCCAGCATTTGACGTGATTTCTCATGGTTCTAACCCATCAGGATTGTTACAAGGCTTAAAGCTCACGACATTCTCCATAAACCCAATATGTGTTAACAAACTGAGGAACATTTGTTGAGAAGGTTTAGTATGAGGCCCACCTAATTTTGAAAGAAACATGAATACCATAGAGCTATACATAACAGAGATAATATGCATGGTGTTACTGTTTTACCTTTCGTTTTGTGATCTTAAGAAGACAATTATAGGGCTGGAGAGATGGCTTAGCGGTTAAGGCACTTGCCTCCAGTGCCTAAGGCCCCAAGTTCAATTTCCCAGGACCCACATAAGCCAGACCCACAATGTGGTGGCCCTGATGCGCTCTCTCTCTCTCTCTCTCTCTCTCTCTCTCTCTCTCTCTCTCTACTTAATAAAACAAAAAAAGAAAAAAGAAGACAATTATAAGCATTTACTGTATCATATTTGTATAACATTTTGTAGTGGGAATTATATTTTCCATGTGTTTGACTATTTTGCCTTTAATAAGCAGAAATTACTTTATAGCACACAGTTTTCCTCACCTCAATCACATGAGGATACTGAGATTCCTAGCAGGCCATGCATTGCCTAAGGCTCTGTGTCAGAGTCCAGAGTGTGATCATGTCCCTGGAAAACTGGTAGAAAGACTACTACATGGTATCACATCAACTCTTTGGGAAACAGCTTCTGTTCAAGCAACTCTTATAAAAACAATAGGTAGTCATCATCTATCACAATGACTGTGTTGTGAATAACAGAGCTGTGGGACATAGAAGTAAAGATTACTGAGGAAGACTGTTCAGAAAAAGAAAGATGATGGGAAGGGAGAAAAACCATTTTGGGAAGAAATAATCTTCACATGTCTTAACCAAACCAGCAGGTATTAAAAAACAAAAACAAAAACAAACAAAAAAGAAATTAAAAAAAAATAACCTCTCTTGGTTAATAACTTGGCTTTTGTGAACCTGGTAAGAGATTTGCACATGGTTGGCAAGTAAAGCGTCATTATTTAATCTTCATTCAGATATTTATTCATTCAGTTATTCATTCATTCATGTATTCACACATTAAACATTGTTTGATTCCATGAATGTAAGAATGATAGGGAAGCCAAGCTTCAAGGTATTTAAAGTTAGTGAGGTGACATCATGTAGTGTGTACATGAGAATTTTGGCTTGGTGCTCAAAGGAGCAGAGATGAGGGGTAAGTGAGGCTGGAGTTACATCTGATCCACCTGACAGCAGACAATCAGCAGTGTGTCCAGTACTTAGGATGGGGACAGATGGTTTGTAACAGACAAGACCTGTGGGCACGAAGGCTGCATAGATATGGGGGCTGTGATTCACAAATGAAGTGATTAGAGCCATGGCAGAGTTATAACTATGGAGATGAATTTTAAAGTTGGAGATCAGTAACATTTAGCAACTGATTAGATTTGGAGGTCAAAGAGAAGGGAGCAATTGAATAAATTTACAGTGACGAGACGAGGGCATTGAGAGAATCCTAGTGAAATTATTAATACTTAGGAATCGGGACAGGAATTGTGGTGCTGCTCCGGAATGTTCCCTTGATACTTCTCCCCCTCCAGGAAAGAGAGCTCTCAGAGCTTAAAAACTACTGCGTAATTTCAGCTTTTATCTGTCCCTCCTGACAATTCGTGGGCTACAGGAAAAGCTAGCCTTGAAGTGACCATGAGGTGGCTTCTATTGGGCCAACTGATTCAACTGATGGTGTTCAGTTGAGTTTGAACTCAGAAGCAGGAGAGGCAAGGACACCATAACAGCAAAGCAGAGGGGACTCAGAGGCAGCCTTTATCAATGTCCACAGCAGAGACGGCGGCCTCCATGAATGGAGTCTTACTCCCCTCATTAGGTGGGAAATTTAGAGCAAGTGCCTAAACCTTTATCTCACTCAATGCTCTTCCCTATGGATCAGAGAGTTTCATAGTCTTCACTTCATGGGATATTGTAAGAACTCAGGGACTCCATGTGATACTATAATCACTTTCCTCCAGATCCAGCTTTAGAACAATCCCTTCTCTGTTGTAGGGATGGCAACCACTGTCATTACTTACAGAGATGCACATTGTTAAAATCAAAGTAGAGATTTAACAGAGGAAAATAGTTGACAGATGAATACGGGGCACAGATATGATTTACAGAAAGCCATTTCAGTGAGGAGGGAAAAAGGGGAGCATGGATTCTGTAGTGAAGAAAAACGAAGTCTGGGGAGATATCTCTGTGGTAAGAGCACTTGCTGTGCAAGCATGAAGATCTGAGTTCAGATCTCCAAAGTCCATGGAAAAAGCTAGCCACAGTACTGCAGAGATGGATCAGCAGTTAAAAGTGCAAAGCCTGATGGCATGGGTTTGATTCCTCAGTACCCATGTAAAGCCACATGTGTCTGGGATTTGTTTGCAGCAGCAGGAGGCCCTGACATGCCCATATACCATCTCTCTCTCTCTCTCACTCTCTCTCTCTCATCCCCCCTTTTCTCCCTCTCTTTCCTCTGTCTTATTAATAATTTTTTAAAAGCTAGGTACCATCTCAGGGCTGAGGGATACAGAAAAGATCACTGGGCCTTACTGGTCAGCAATTATAGCTGGAAAAGAGTGATCTCTATTCTCAGTGCCAGATACTGTATCATGGAAACAAAGAGGAAGAGTGGTAGAGGAGACCCAAAGTCCTTCTCTCGCCTTTCACATGGGCATATGGGTTGTACAGAGGAACGCATAAAACACACACACACACAGACAAACACACACACACACACAGTACATACTGTCATCCACACATACCACACACATGCACCAAAAGCAATCAAAAGAAGGAAGAATGAACCAATGAGAGGAAGAAAGAATAGGAAAAGAAAGCGAGACAGTAAGCTAAACAAGACATGAAATCATGCTGGTCTCTAAGGATAAGGTTAGCTTTAGAAATACATGGGAAATTTGAGGTGTTTATGCTTTTAAGGAAAAGCAAGATTCCTTTAAAAAGTAGGCAATAGAGGAGATACAATTCTGCTGCTCTGCATCCCACCTCTATAAGTCACAGCACAAGACTACTGAGATTTGCATTTTAAACAAACCTGTAACATATCACACCAGGAAGCAAATGGGAAGGAGACAGTGAGTACCCAACCTGGCTTAAGGATGCTTCTTTGTCCAGTATTGCTTCTGAATCTAAAGAAAGATACAGCAATTAAAAGCATGAAACCTATTGTTAATACTGGAGAGAGAATTCAATCTATGACTCTGTAAAAATACAGCTTATAAAAAGCAAACACATGATCATACCACTTCAGATACTAACAGGGAAGAAGCTACACAAGAGATGTGCCTGTATGTCACTCAGTCCCAGAGGAGTTAGAGCTAACCAAGACTTTCCAGATACTACAAAATTCTCTCTAGTATTCTCCCCTCCTTCTTGCTAACAAAATCTAAATTTTCTAAAAGCCCCCCAATGCATACAAGAGAAAGGAACACAACTGTTACAAACATCCATTTGAGTTCCACACTCCCAGTGTTTCCAAAGTAATAAAAACCAATGAGGTAACACTCAGCAGCAATAGTGAGAGAGAAGTGCAATCTTCCCACTTCTAATAGGGCTTTTAATAATGGATAGCTCTCTCTCTCTCTCTCTCTCTCTCTCTCTCTCTCTCTGCAGAGTGGGAGCTGGTAGTAGAAGTATCCATGGCAGAGTATTCTTTTTATTTTATTTTATTTATTCATTTTTCAGGCCGAGATACACACATACACACACACACACACACACACACACACACACACAGAGAGAGAGAGAGAGACAGAGAGAGAGAGAGACAGAGAGAGAGAGAGAGAGACAGAGAGAACACCAGGGCCACCACCTGTGGGTCTGGCTTATGTGGGTCCTGGGGAATTGAACCCCGGGCCCTTAGGCACTGGAGGCAAGTGCCTTATCCACTGAGCCATCTCTCCAGCCCCATGGCAGAGTATTCTGTGGACCAAAACTCAGTGACATCAAAGCAGCAGGTCTGTCAGCCTAAGTTCCTCAGTTAGAGTCAAGGCAGGACTTACTGAATGATCACAGTGGAACAGTTTAGGGGTGACAGGGAACCAAAGAAAAAGTCAGGAATGTCCCTAAGCCTGTAAGGGAGAATCTGTTTTTCTGTATCTCTTTCTGCCTAAGGGAGTCTTTACAACCTCCTCACTGCTAGAGGCCAGGAAAGTAAGAGAAAAATTTGGTTTTCTTGGTCTCTTAATTTCGTAGAAGTGAAAATTAAAAGATGAGATCTCTCCCTTTCCTAAACACCTGGTTGGCACCTACACACCTGGCCCCATCCAGTCAACACTCTTAAAAAACCTCATCTGGGTCTCTGAGTGAGCTTTGGATCTCTGGGGAACCTTCCTGCCCCTCTGGGATAGGAGCTCTGTCAACCTCGTTTCTATTAAGTTTTATCATCTCTTGGGCTGGGCATGCTGGCGTATACCTTTAATCCCAGCACTCTGGAGGCAGAGGTAAGAGGATTGCCGTAAATTAAAGGCCACCCTGAGACTACATAGTGAATTCCAGGTCAGAGTGGGTTACAGAGAGATCCTATCTCAAAACAACAACAACAACAACAAATCTTACTAAACTTAACCCTCTAAGGTCTGTGAATATCATTTGTCAAAATTCATAAGAAAAAAAATAGAGGCCATTAGCTCAGTGGAGCTTTATGTGACTGTGAGTTTCAGGCAACCTAACTCTTGAACTATTTATTGCTCAAGGGATCAAAAGCCAAGAAAAGTTCCAAGATATCCCAAATTCCCATATCAATAGGAACCCTGTATAGGTAAGAATAACAACAACAACAATAACAAAAATTAGGGAAGGCTTCTAGTTAGCTATTATATACTAGGTTATAACCTACTTTAGAGAGATCCATGTCTAAAACATTTAAAGCTACAAATTCAGATTTAATTTTTTGAGTCAAGGCATGCTCGAGACTTTTATCCCATGAAAATATTGACTGACAAAGAACTTGTCTGCCAGTCAAATACAAATGCATAAATCTTCTCTCCTGCCTCATGGTAACAAAACGCTAATCAGGTTTCTTTGTTTTGTTTTGTTACCACATTTTCTCTTGAGACACACTGTTTGGCTAATGCTTCTTTGCTTAAAACAAAACGATGTTTAAAGTACCTGTCTTGTCATCATAGAAACCATCATTCAAACTACTCATCAACTCCACTTAATTCATCATTCCTCCTCTCTTTAAACTACTAAAAAATCTAATAAAGAAAAGAAAATAGGGTCCTAGAGGAGGGATGTGATGTGTTTACATGTGTGAGGGGTTTGGAAAAGTCCTTATGAGAACTTCCATCCACAGGCAAAGTGGCATTAGCTCCACCCCTTCTCCCCACATGCAAATTAGCAATAGCTCCACCCCTTCTTCCCACATGCAAATTAGCGATAGCTCCACCCCTTCTCCCCACATGCAAATTGACATTAGCTCCACCCATTCTAGTCCAGTTTTCTTTCTTCTCTTTTCAGCAGAGTCATTTAGATTTATGAAAGGAATTTCCTCAGGGTGTGTAGTTACAGTGGGAAATTCATATGATCTGATCAAGCTGGTGAATAATATATTCGTTTATGAATCAACTCCCCAGGGCATGTCCCCCTCGCTGAGCCTCTGTAATGAAGCTTTTGACTGTAATTCAGTTAAGAATGCAGGAGATGTAAATATATGTGGGTAGAGGGAGGGTAGAAAAGATGACAAAACACAGTGAAACCATTTTCTCCTTAGGGTTCAGTGTTGCATTCAAATGCTATACAGAAAAAGCAGTTGCTGGTTGGCATGAGGTTAAATCACAACAGCAGGTCACAGGAGAGGAGAAAGTGAACAGATCCAAACTGACCAAAAATACAAGGCTGAGTCAGGGAAAGTGAGGAGAGGCGGTAAAGACAGATTTTTCCAGCTCCACCTCTGCTACCTCCATGAGCCAACAGAGCAATGCCACCTCTCTCTACCTCTCTCTCCTCTCTACCCCTCTCTACCAATTGCAAAGTTAACCATCAAGACTAGTTCCTCTCAAAGGTCCCTGACCATTGTAATTTTTCAACTTCATTTTTTAAACTGTCTCTACTAAGTCTTCTGCAATTCCTTAATATATGTTGGACTGCTCATAAGATACTCTCTTGTTCTAGAATATCTATGGAGAGGAACTTGGAAATGTGCTTTGGTGGGTAAAGTGTTTGCTACTCAAACAAGAGGACCTGATTTTGGATTCTCAGCTCCCATGTAAAATCAGACACTTAAAAATTCCATCTCAGGAAAGGTGGAGATAGGAGGATCCCTAAGGTTTGCTGGCTAGCTATTCTATAGGAATCTGTGAGCTTCAGGTTCAATGATATACCCTTATTTGTTTATTTGCTTTATTTGTTGAAATTGATTGAATAGTATAAGGATGTTTGCCTGCAGGTTATTTATCTTACATTGGTCCAGTCTTATTGTTATGCCTTGTTTTCATAATAGGAATGTTTACTCTGTGCCATTATGTGTTGGAAGTATGTAACTTGTGTTTTGATTTTATGAGGCTCACAGTTAAGAGACTGTCTTGGAGCTCAGATGAGACACTGGATATTTGAACTATGTTAAAGATGGTAAAGACCATGGAGACTTCTGAAGTTGGACTGAGTGCATTTTAGACTTTGAGGCGGTAATGAGTCTATGGGACTAGGGGCAGAATGTGGTGGCAAAATGTCCCCATAGCTTCAGGTGTTCGTGATAAAGTTTCCTATTTAGTCCTTAGCTTGGAGCATTTGGAAGGTGGAACCCTGCTGGAAGAGGTATGTCACTGGGGTTGGAGTTTGAGTCCAGGCCTAAGGTGTATTCGGATCAACCTTGAGCTCTGTTGGCTGTTGGTTCGCTCTGCTGCTATGGATATATGATGAAGTGATCTATCATCTTCCATCATGATTGAGCCTCCCCTGGGATCTGTAAGCCTGAAATAAACACTCTCCTCCCATAAGCTGATTCTGGTCAGGTGTTTGTCACAGCAATAATTAAGTAAAGGCAACATTGTTTAAATTTTTTTCTATGACCTTCTTATATATAAAACATCCCCTTTTAATCCCATGGCATAGGTTCCTCAGGACTCCCTAAGAACACTGAAAGGTGTTTGTAGGTTCACTTACTCTGTGATGCAAAATGAGAATCTACCAGAGTGGAACCTCTGAATCCAGCTTCATACCAATTATGAATGTGCTACTGGACAGGGTGACACTTTCAGATTTTTTATTAATCAACTGTCTAGAAAACTACTAAATCAAAGTTTGTTTTATTGTATTTATTCAAGCCTTCTATGCTAGCAATCACTTGTTTCATGTGGCAACCCTTCTTGAAAAAAAATGAAAAGATATTTCCTATAATTTGACCTCTGGGCTTAAAGAATTAAAAATGGTATGAATTCCTGTTTTGACCATTATTTGTTTTATTTGTTGAAATTGATTGAATACTATAAGCTCCAAGAATCTCTCTCAAGTCAATTAGATTGGTAGTTAAATTTTCCAAATGATTTTCTCTTTTTTTTAAGAAAGGTGTCACAGGGATCACAGTTCAATGTATATTTTATAATATATAAGTAGCAAAAATCATGCACCATAATCAAACTGGTAAGTGAATGAGCTGATTTAGAGGGCTCGTTTTCTGGGAAGGTTGCCCTTCGTATTTTAGTTTGGTGAATATGCTCCAGTACTAATCAGGATATAGCTCATTTACTGACTCCCAAATTTAAGTGAAGAACCATTTGGTGTCCAATCACAGCTCTCCCTGATCCATATATAAAGGCAATTTAAATATCTTATGTTGAACTTTATTACTCGTTCCTTCAAATCTCTTTTGAATCTGAGAAATTGGTGGTGTAACTAATTCCAAGCATGTGGGCAGGTGGCAAACTAGAAGCATCGACAATATTTGGTGTGTGTGTGTGTGTGTGTGTGTGTGTGTGTGTGTGCATGTATATGTGGTATGTGTGTGTGCACGCATGTCTATGTGTTCCATATATAGAGGTCACAGCAGTGCATCAAGTTTACACACTGATCAAGTTTACACAGCAATTACTGGTAAATGGAAGGATTAGCAATATAGAAGTATGAAAATCAACTTGAGCACAATTCTTTTTTTTTATCTTTATTGTCCAAAATTAGATACATTGAATGAGCAAATATTGTGGTGATATTCCCATTACCCTCCTCCCTGTCCCCAATCCACTGGGTATTCTCTTTGGTGGGCACCCTGGATCTATCCATGTTGTAAGGCGTCAGTCAGATAAGAACTTGCTAAGAAAGTGGTCCTGAGTGCATCTGTTGGGAGGTAAATAGGAGTGAAAATTTGAGAGGTTTTCTGCTATACTATCAGAATATTAAGACAACTAAAACACAATCTTCAAATACGTTAATTATGATACTGGCTTCCATGTCTTCTCAAATGACTGGTGCAGTTTTTCCATTCGTGAAGGACTAGTGAAAGGGAAAAAGGCTGCTCTTTGTAAGTGTTCCTGTCACTGGAATCTCTGACACTGGGGAGGATGATGAGACGTGAATCCCTGAAGGTGGGACCTCCTCTTCTTTCAAAGTAAGATTGGCTATTTCTTCTCATGGAGGCCTGGGAACAAGGCTTGAAGCATTGAAGCAAGCTTTTTGTTGGTGGGAGTTTAAATTCATTTGCTTTGTTTTGATTAAGAAGGACACCATCATGGGGTCTTCCATTTCGTGGAATGTCTGGGATGAGCAAGTTCTTTTCAGAAGGATTTGTATACCGTCTTGGGATACACTTCTTTCTGAAGCCTTCCTGCAGCCTGTGTCAGGAGAGTAAGACAGACGGTTCTCCAGGTTTGTAAACCTTTGGACAAAGAGTGATTGCCTGTCACCCGGCAGGAGACTAATGCATTTGGTGACATTCGCTAAATATCAGTTGAGTTATCCCTTCCCCCCTTTTACTGTGTTACTGAGCTTTTTATGTGAGGCATGATGCCAGGGAGAAAGTGGATGTTGGTATCAAGCATATCTGATACAAATCATTGATTTGCTTATGAAAAGACAGAATGAACTAAAAGGCAAGTTACTCAAATTTTCAGACTCTCAATTTCCTTGTTGTTTTAATTAAGAAAAGTAATATTAGAGAAAAGCCTGCCCTCAGGCCTGGAATTCAATAGGCCTTCAAGAAACAGTAGCTGCTATGAACGTTTTTGCTGCTATTCTAAGACTATTTCACTGTAATATGTGTAGTTATGCTATTATTATTATCACCACATTATTTCTTTCCTATACCACGTGTCGGGTTATCATTTCTAACTCAGAGACCATGTTTCCCACGTACATAATCACAGTGCCACAAAGTCCCTGAGTGTCTCAGCAATTGCTTAACAATGGTGAGAACAATATCTCCATCACTCAAGTTCTTTACCTACTAGAATGAAAGCCGTCGGGAGAAGAACAATCTCTCCTATGGAATTATATAGCAGTGATTTTTTTCCCTAGACATTTTATCAAAAAGATTAAGAAGTTAATTCTATAACTTTTCCAGGTCATGAGTACAGAGCTGGAGCAAAAGCCAAATGCTTCTCACCTCAATGAAGAAGTAAGCTTAGTTATGTGAACTCTGGTAAATTTTAAAATATACAAATAAGAAGCTATTTAATAAGTTCAGTGCTCCTCATAACCCTTTTTCTCCTTGCATAATTTAGATGCCCTTCTTTCGTCAATGACTGATACCTGCATCTAGTTCTGTGTAGAAATGTATGTCCACCGGTATTAGTATCTACTTGACATTCATTCCCCTTTTACTTTTTCTGTTATTAGACCTTGAAATGTACCTGGTCAATCACAAATGTGCATACTATTCCTGAAGTGACAGCTTAATGTTTAATCCCTACCAAGTATGATGAAGTAAATTCTCTTGCCTTTATCCCACTAAAAGATGATATCTCGCCAGGCGTGGTGGCGCACGCCTTTAATCCCAGCACTCGGGAGGCAGAGGTAGGAGGATTGCTCTGAGTTCAAGGCCAGCCTGAGACTACAGAGTGAATTCCAGGTCAGCCTGGACTAGAGCGAGACCCTACCTTGAAAAACCAATAAATAAATAAATAAGTAAATAAATAAATAAATGATGATATTTCATAACTCATCTGCCCCTGGTTTTAAGTATGATTTTCTTCTTGATTTACATCCAGTGTGTGTGTGTGTGTGTGTGTGTGTGTGTGTGTGTGTGTGTGTGTGTGTGTGTGTGTGGTGCGTGTGTGTGGTGTGTTTTTTGTGTGCGTGTGTGTGGTGCATGTGTGTGGTATGTGTGTGTGTGGTGTGTATGTATGTGTGTATGTGTGTGTGGTGTGTGTGTATGTGTGTGTGTGTGGTGTGGTGAGTGTGTGTGTGTGTGTGTATGTGTGTGTGTGTGATGCATGTGCACATGTGTGAGTTTTGCTAGAGATTGAATCCAGGGCCAGGCCCATACCAGGCAAGTGCTATAAAAGCTCAATGTTCTGTGCCTAGAAGATTATTTACTCTCTGATTCTTCTCCATGTGAATAACTTTATTCGTACTTCTCTGTAAGCAACAACTGAATACATAATTATGTCTCGTGCTTTCCATACCTTCCTGTTCCGCCTTCTGAGAAGCTGACAGCTAAAAGGAAGTCCTATCATCTCCAGGTAGATATTCTGAGGTCAGTTTTGCTTCTTTATTTTAAAAGTCTCAAAATTATCATTAACTCAGGATATGAAAACTCAACACTGGCCTCACTTCCAAAAGATGATGGATATCCATGGGGGAATTAAAAAGAAATAATTTTCTATGTATCATTTTAACGAGGGTAAGGGAAAATTTTGAAAGATAAGGCCTCAGGCTAATGGAAGATAATTGACATTTTCTTTTAGGAGTTGTTAATTAAAACAACATTAAATATTCCCCTACAATCTTTTGTCAGTCAATAGGATAAGACCACTGGAACTGCCACTGAGGGGCCCATCAAAACCTATAACACTCTCCCAGAGTAGCTAATTATAGCCATTTGAAAAGGTTTCCAATGCACTCAACAACATCTTTTAAAGAATTCTCTTCTATAAAACATTCAAATGTTAACAACCTGCCATAGAGAAGATGCCACGGAGAAACATTCAATCAGCATTTCAGAGCAATGTCCAGTCATCGTGATTTTATATAAGGCCAATCCTGTTTTGAAAAGGCCTATAAAGCAATCAACTTTAGGTAAGGATGTCTTGTGTGAGAAAACATGCAGCACAAAACAAGAGCCAGGCAAAATGTAATTAAATAAATGATTCCAGGAAAACTGTTGGTCATTTTATTGGCAATGAAAGATATCCAACTTATCACATACACTCAAATTCTATTTAGGTAAAGAAACAGCTGTAGTAGAATACTGGAATGCAGGCTTCGGATTCACAGAGCCAAGAGCTAAGCACTTTCTCCAACATTCGATGCGTGATCAAATTCATCAGCAAGATATACTTCCTACAATTTAGTTTACTTACCTGTAGGATGGGGTTACTAACACCACAAAACGTTAGTCTTTAGTCATTAGGATAATACATAGAACAATATACAAAAAATACCTATCCTAGTGTCTAACACATTATAGGCCCTTAATATTTAACAGAACAATTTGTACATATTCATTTGTTAACTATTTATTCTGCTTCTATCTTGTTCTGAGTATAGTTAGGAGAGATAGACTAAAAGCTGTTAATATGATTAATATATCCTCTGCCCTGATGGAGCATACAATCTACTATAAAGTGACAGGAATAAGAGATCACTCCTGGGAACCAAAAATCATATATATATATTAGAATACTTTATTAGTTTCTGTAATCAAACCCATGTAGATAAGGTCTTACATATTTAATACAGTGTGTGACCCCTGTACAAATGGGGAAAAATTAAGTTTAACATTTCTAGACCGATATGGCCGTTAATTTCTGTACAATGCCAACTCAACATGGTAAACAGGGATATTTTTTCCAAAGTCGACAGCAGCAGAGCTAAAGTTTTCAAAAATCCAAATTATATATACATATTTATATTTATATTTATATTTATATTTATATTTATATTTATATTTATATTTATATTTATATTTATATTTATATTTATATTTATATTTATATTTATATTTATATTTATATTTATATCTATATTTATATTTATATTTATATAAAAGACCAATAATTGCAGTGTGTTACATGTCAATAGCAGCAACAGCTTTTCCAGGTTCTGCATTTGACTGAACAAAATTGTAGTCATCCAGCACACTCATTAAAAAAAAATGTAAAAACCAAAATCCCAGAAAACAGCCAAGTTCTGTTACTGTTATGGTAACTGGCACCATTTTTCTTTTTTTAAAAAAAATATTTTATTTATTCATTTTCAAGCACAGAGAGAGAGAAAGAGAGAGAGAGAGAGAGAGAGAGAGAGAGAGAGAGAGAGAGAGAGAGAGAGAGAGAGCGCACACCAGGGCCACCACCTTGTGTGTCTGGCTTATGTGGGTACTGGGGAATTGAACTGGGGGCCTTAGGCACTGGGAGGCAAGTGCCTTAACCACTGAGCCATCTCTCCAGCCCACCATTTTTCTTTAAGCTTCCCCATCATCTGGAAAGAGATTCTTGAGGATTCCACCCAGCTCTGATAAAGCACAGTCACTACTCAGCATCATCGAGCAGGTACAATGTATGCTACCTGCACAGAGGGGTGGTACAGCCCTGCAATACTACATCCATCTGCAATACTAGAGGATCGGATTTCAAAGGCATTATTTGAGGCTTGACTCAACTTTTCCAGCAGGGGCCCCAAAGGATGGAATGGACACAGCTCTGTAAAGAAATGCACTCTTCAATAAATTTTTCTTGGTTGTCCTCTGCCCCCAACCCCCACACATGGTTTTTAGCTAATGTTCCTGAAGAGAATGAGCACTCAGAGCTGAGCCACTAATGAAAGGAAATCTGGTCTAAGAGTGCAATCATCGTATTTTCAATTCACAACTGTACTTGACTCAGCAAACTGCTCTGATACACAGGCAAGTTCAGAGAGTCCAATGACAACCGTTGCATAAAGAGACAACACATTTATTGAGCCCAGAAGTGTCAATATAGACATAAGCTACTGATAGGTTAATTGTTGATGGACATTTGCTGGTTTGTAGAAATTCACCCATACAAATATAAATTGTTATAACTTTCAAATTCCTATATAGGCAAGGGTTACTTCTAAACCACCCTGTATAACATCATGTAGAGTAATTAATAAATATTAATGTTTCTGGTACTGCTGTCATTGATGACAGACCTTGTACAGTAGAAAGAATTTTCAAAGGTAAGTACATTAATCCTATAAGACAAAGACATTTTAATATCTCCTATATCAGTTTCAATATCCTAGAACCATTTCATATTTTAATATACCTTCATTTTTCAATATCACAGCTGTAAGAAATATGGAGTCATGCCCTAGAAAATACTTTCATCAGCTTATGTTTAAAATATTTATCTACACACTGTACATAATTTTACTATGGAACATGCTATGTATGTAGATACTCAGAATTATTATTTTTTGGGACTTGGATAGATTCAATCTAAATTAGATCTTCTTTACAGATTATGCAAAAAATCTGCATTTGAATCTCTTCATAGTTACATTGCTCTCCCCACACCTACATGGACACATTAATATTGACACACTAATTATACACTAATACCTACTTCATGTTAGATTTCATCCTGGGGCATGGCCACACAGTAGTTAGGAGAATAATTCTAGCCTTCATCGATTTCTAATCTCCTGAACAACTCACAAATCAAATGCATGAATAATTTCAAATTTTGAGAGTCTATGAAAACACATGATGTGATAAAATTTCAGTTATGTAAAACCATTTTAAATGACTTACATATGGGAGTTTTCCCAAAACAACCTATGAATGACCCATTCCTTCACCATTTTTACCCATGGTATTTTTTGTGAGATGTGCCCATTAGGAATCCCATTCCCCTCAGCATGAAAGAATTTTGCTACATCTCAATTTCAAAATATTTTTGAGGTTCCCATGATCTTTGGTTTATAACCTTTCTTAAAATATAACGTTTGAAGGCAAGACTTTCATTTTTCTTGCCCAGTTCAGTGATCAATAAAGATCACTAGGGTGTCAATTTATCATATCTATAGCCTTACTGTATAGTCAATTACTATGCAAATATAAAGTTATAAATGATTTGCGTATATATTTCATATACAGTATACATACAAATATAGCATATACTTGCCTATCTCCTTATGTATTTAATATGCAGAACATATTTTAAAAATATTTTATTTATTCATTTTCAAGCAGAGAGACACAGAGAGAGAGAGAGAGAAAGAGAGAGAGAGAGAGAGAGAGAGAGAGAGAGAGAGAGAGAGAGAACGCGAGCACACCAGGGCCACCACCTTGTGGGTCTGGCTTATGTGGGTCCTAGGGAATTGAACCGGGGGCCTCAGGCACTGGAGCCAAGTACCTTAACCGCTGAGCCATCTCTCCAGCCCTATGCAGTACATATTTATTCATATGTGTACATGATTTCAGAACTATCTGCCCATCTATCTTGGCAGTCAACCAGCTAGTCTTCAATCCACTTTTCTATCCATCCCTCCATCCATCTAGAGAAAGATGAACCGAAGCAGAGAGATGGCATCAGCAATCAGTACTCAAGTCTGAGAATGCTTTATCACATGCCTTCTGAAGATCATATAAAAACAGGCTTTGGGAATCCTCATTTCTGCAATGATTGTTTGTAATCCTACATTCCTGTGGAGGATGGGAAGGAAGGGAAGACTTTCAGAAAGATGCAGGGCGGTGAATTCAACAAGCAAATAGCAGTGGGCATAGAGGAAGCAGTTTACTGGGGACACTGTTTCTATTTCTCTGATGGAAGATGGGGAAAGAGGGGTCAGGTTGGAGGGAAGTAAAGATGCTCTCTTGATCTCTGCTGCCCTTCCTGAGGTTGGGCCTGTGATGGCTGGGGGAAGGGAGAACAGAAAGGCAGGGCCTGGGGAGCCCTGATGCTGTGGAGCTGAAAGGAGCCAAGAACATTTTCTACAAGCCAAGTGCAATCAGCTGCTCACCAAACAAGCGCCTGAATAACTTAGAAAGAGGTTAAAGAGAAGCAGGCTCTTTTCTGTTCTCTTTTAACCAAGTCTGTTAGGTTTGTGCAGTTCTTCGGACGTGGTTAAGGACGGAAGGATGGGACCTAGATTAAAATCCTCATTTGTGTACTCTAATTAGAAGCACAGGAAAACCCACACTTGGTGTTCTGATGTTTGCAGGGTACAGTGTGCTTACAACCCTAGTGTTAAGTAAATGCAGAGCAGCAAGTTAGCACTGCTTAGGAGCAAAATTATCATTTGAAATAGATTTAAATACGTTTTAATTTGATGTATTTAAAAAAATTAGAATATGTATGTCTTATTCTTTTAACAACTTCCAAGCAGACAACCCACCACTTTTAAGTAGACTCTGGTGGTAAAGGCTGTTTGAGACCCCTGCTGACGGCAGAGGAGAACTGCAGCCAGGTTCAGACCAGAACTGCATCTAGCATCCTGAGTTCCCTGACCACACTGAGCAATGCATGCCCTTGTTGAAACAGGGAAAAGAAGAGCAATAACATAAACATATAAAGGTTATGTTGTTCAAGGAAGGCTGCTTCCCATAACACGCATAGTTTTCTTAAATGGTTACACATTAATTGTAATAGCATTTAGCATTTTCAAAAGATGAAAAGATGTGGTATTTATGATAAAGAATGGATCTCGATGTTAACTTTTTCTGAACCACTGATCTCTATCACCATTTTATGGAGGGCATATCCCAAGCTAGATCTTATTCAGTATTCTAGGCATAGAATGATAACAGTGAGGGGCTGGAGAGATGGCTCAGCAGTTAAGGCACTTGCCTCCAGTACCTAAAGTCCCTGGTTCAATTCCCCAGTACCCCACATATGCCAGGGCCACAAGGTGGTGGCCCTGGTGCTCTCTCTCTCTCTCTCTTTCTCTCTCTCTCTCTGTATCTCTCTGCTTGAAAAATGAAAATATTAAAAAATGTTAAAAAAGAATGATAACAGTGAAGTTTACATTCCTTTGAAGAGAATGAACAAATAACCATAGATTTTTTTAATTTCTAGGAGTACATAAAATGTTAGAAAATGTAGAGGAACAGGGTGATTAGAGAATGGTCCTGTAAGAAGAGTTATCAGGAAAGCTTCATTGAAGGTTTTGGAAACGAGAGAGAGAGAGAGAGAGAGAGAGAGAGAGAGAGAGAGAGAGAGAGAGAGAGAGAGAGAATGGGTGTGCCATGACCTTCTGCAACCACTAATGAATTCCAGATGTATGTGCCACTTTGTGCACCTGGCTTACATGGGTACTGGGGATTTGAACCCTGGCTGCTAGACTTGTCAAGCAAGCACCTTTAATCACTGAGCCATTTCTCAAGCCCCCCAAACTGTATTTTGAGGTGAAAAAACAATAGCTTGCAAAGCTACTGGTAAACAGATAAGGGCCAGGCCAAGGGTAATTACGTAGGTATGAATTACATGTGCAATAGAGACCCAGCTTTGCTCAGCCTGAACCACCTACACACATCAGTTTCTTTAGCTTTTCCTGTCCTACATATGAAAAAAAAATGAGGGTTTTTGGTATCCACCAAACATTGGGAATAGTCTTTAGGTGCCCTTGAGAACTTCCAACAAATTCCTAAAATTTCCATAGGTGGCTCTCTTTGGTAAATTACTGAAAACTTTCATACTCAGAATCATTCCTTGATTATTAAACATTGGTATAGAATGCAAAAGACCTACACATAGCAGAGTTGTTCATGACTTAGTCCTCTGATTTAGGGGTTCCCTGTTTCCATCAATGTCTCACCTGATCCATGAGTCAGGGAAATGGACAACGTCCAATAGGAGTGAAGACAGCTATGTATGAACCCAAAGATACCACTCTCATCTTCTTTGTGAACCCCAAGCCTAACACAGCATAGACATAGGGGGATAATGAATTAAATTCAGAAATAATGAGCTCAAAGTAATGCAACAAAAAATATGATCTGGCCCTAAAGTCATGTGCAAAAAATGTAGAAAAAAAACCACTGAGAGTTAATAAACCAGCAGCTTTTAAGCATTAATGATCAATGTGACTGACTGTTGCTGTGAGCTGTGCGAGGAATGATATATCTAAGTAATGTACAGCTATAAATCTATAAAGAATGGTTTTGCTAGGAGATTGTTTAGGGCTATGTATATTTTGGTATACCAAAAATATATTAGCTTTTCTCAAATGCTGGCTCATGATGATAAAAATATTTCAAAATATTTTCCTAAAGTTAAGAAAAATTCTCCAGAGAATAAAAAATAACTAAGGTAAATACATACAATGGGATGAACTTTAGAAGAAGTGCAGTTACATGTACTTTTCTGGAAGACACAACACCTGAAGGTATTTGTCTTCAGAGGATCTTGCCTTGTCCAAGTTGAATGAGGATGCTGCCAGGAATGTGAAACACGACCCGAGAGTTAATTAGCTGGTATAGTGAGGGTCAATGAAATGAGTTAACACATTTGGTGAAAAATACCTCGTGGTGGACAAGGCAGATAGAATCTATGCCACATCTCAGAACAGAACTGTGAAGCTAAGATTGAGGCGCTCACATAGGAGACAAAGAATTGAATGTGGAAACCAGCAGAAGAGACAACACAGAACACCAGAGAGGATGCTATCCATTTTTCTCTCCTGGATAAAGAATGGAGACAGTGTTGTGTAAGGGGAAGGTGTTAAGGTCTAGGTGGAGTGACCGCTTCCTGAACATACTATCCTTAGATTTAGGTTTGGGTAACATGGACTTCTACTTTTGCTTCTGATGTGCATTCGTGAAACTAGACCATTTGGATTAAATCCCTAAATCCAAAATAGTCAAGTAATTGGAGCAGTTCTGAGTTGTGAAGGACTTTTATTTTCTCTCTTCAGAAGCCTAAATTATTCCTTTATTTTTTTCTACTTTCCTTTACCCATATGGCTCAGCTTGGATATGCAAAAGTAATTTACAATTCTAGCCTTGCTAATTTGAAATTCTACAAGTCCAAGAGAGTAACCAGATTATGGAAACACTTGATTAATTGCACAACCCAGCAGTTAAATATTATAGTTTAAAAACTCAAGTCAAAAAAATATTTCTTTTCCTTCAGGAAGAAATATGAATGTTAAAGATGTGGAGCCTCTCAGAGGCAAAGCTCCATAATTAATCTATGGAGCCATTTCCACTGTCACAAGCAGAAAGGCCCCAGAGGAAACACTTTTCCTATAGAATGATGATGGCATTAGTATTAACCATGATGATAAGAAAGACGATGAAAAGCATGTGAGATTTTCCTTTAGAACCCTGCTTAAGGCCTAATTATAAAACTTAATATTTCCTGAGCACTTATTATTGTCCAGAGAATATTCTGAGTGATTTCCATGAATTAATTTTTTAATCTACACAATGAGGAAGAAACGTAAATTGCCTCGTGTCACCTAGTTGTTAAGGGAAGAGCAGGCTATGCACACAGGTTATCTAACTGCACTAAATGTGTGCACAGCACCTCAGATGACAACCTTACTTAGCTATTGAGATGTTTAGGGTGCCATCATCCTCAGTTTGGAGAAATAACCCATGCTTGGTTCCAGCAAAGGGAATTTATTTACTCACTGAATTTGTGCTCTTGTGACCTGACACCCTGGATCACTAGGTGTATTTCTGATCCCAACCTAAAGGGTACACACACTAGAATAGCCTATAGGCTTTATTAGGAATGATTATTAAACCACACATTCTCCCTGTGATGTTTTAGCTCCTAATCACCTACAAGAGAAAAATTCTTCATATATGTGTTTATGGGTAAGAAGACCTTCAAAAACGAAATGAATGTTTAGATCAATTTATTAGTTTACAGGAGAAATTTCCATGAGTATTCATTTGGTGATTAGGAATATGGAATCACTAACAATTCCTCTCCCCATCCCCTCCACCCCCAAATCCTTGAAAGTAACACAGATGAAACATCTCAAATTTAGAAGCATTTCTTCCTGTAGCTCTGAGAATCTTATCTATGAATTACACTCCACTTCCTACCACGGGGAGAAGTGACAAAACTCATGAAGTTGGAATGTGTGTTTACAACTGTATACTTTGAAAAACACTTTGACATTATATTATTGGTTGGAGGTTTTGTTTTCAATCTTAAAACTAAGAAAACTCATGCACTCAATTACCTTCCTAGCTGTATAGCTCCATCTCTTTTCTCACTTTGATCTGAAATGCCAATAGAACTGAGAAAAAATACATCCAGACTGGAAAAGAAAGTGGGATATGGATCAAGAAGTGTTCCTAGCTCATCACACATTGTCCTGAAAGTTATCAATACAGGTAGCCCAAAGCAGACAATTCCATCATGCATGTACTTTATAAAGGCAAATCATTATTTTACCAGAAACCTTCCATCTAACTCAAAACGAGAGAACGCATAACAGAAACCATACACTTAGTTGGCGCCAGGGGAAATTGTCTAACACAAAAAAGTGCCTCCTACCTCATTAGACAGACTTCCTGTCATCTCTTCCTTCCAGTAGGACGACCCCTGCCTCTCACCTTCCCCAAACGCTCAGGACCTTTATATCTTTTTTTCATTCTCCACCGCTTGATCAAAATCCATTTTGACAAATGATTCCATAGACTCATTCCAACAAATGTGTGAAGGAATAGCACCGATTATTAAAAAGGTATCAAAGCCTCATACGCAAAAAGGTTTAGCTCAGAGGTGTGCCGACATTAACTAAAGAACAGTATTTTGGGGAAGCATGTCTTATAAATTTAAATTCAGTCTCTTTGAAAATATAATCAAAAGAATGAAGAGGGTGAGGATTTAAAAATTCTCTTGGGGGATATCGAAGATGGGAATATTTTTGAAGCAGTGTCTGCTGCTCAGCCATTCTGGATTTCTATTGAAGATTATTCGATACACCTGAATTACAGACGGAGCTCAGCAGAGACCTTCCTGAGCGACACTCCTGGTTAGAGGAAATGAACAGTGCTACACAGTTACCAGATGGAAGCCTGCTCACATGACTGAGAATCCAACTATGCAAAATCTAGAGCCCGGGACTGTTTCTGCTCTGGATTCATGGATGAAGGTGAGGTCACAGAGCCATGCTTTAAAGGGATACCATATCAACCTAAAAGATCCTTTACAGAACCCAATCTTAAAATAGTCAGAGCACCACCACTACAGTCACAGTATGTCCTGAGATTATGCCAGGTGGTCCTACAGGTGTTTAGTTCAACATCGTGGACTTGGATTCTGTAGTCACACAGAATATTGGGTGTGATTTCAGCTAGTTCACTTTTTTTTCCTCACTCTATAGCTCCAGGCTGGTATAAAACTCATGGAAATCCTCCTACCTTAGCCTCCCAAGTACTGGGATTAAAAGCTTGAGTCACCAAGCCCAGCTCCACTATTTAACTCTATGAAGCACACTTCCAGATTCACTTTTCAGACTGCCATTTTTTCAAGTATAAATTGGGGAATATGTAGTCTCTGATCTATTACTGCAGGTGTTATATGAAATAATGTATATACTTTACACATCTGGGATAAAATTCCTTAAAAGGTTAAGAATGGTAAACATTGATGATCAACACACATTGCGAACAAGTTAATGACTCAAAGGGCAAGAGATTTCTGCTCACTCAGTCAAAGGCAAATGTTCATGGTGGATAAAAAACAGACTCAGAAGACAAACATTTTGGAGGAATTATACCAACTTCCATTACCAAGTTTCCCTCCTGGAAAGTGAAGTCAACAACACTACTCATCTCAAGCATTTGCTGTAAAGATTAAATGACTGCACACAGGTAGAACACTTAGGAAACCCCCCAACACAGGCACAGGAAGCAGTAGAAACATACCAGCTCTGCTTCAAAACCATCCTTGACAACAGCAAAGGGAAGAACATGCCAGAATGTGGACACAAATCTATGAAAGAATATCCAAGGGGCCCAGGGGGCTTGCATTCTGGAAATGGCCTTCCCTGTTTCCAAACACTGGTCCCCTAGCCCATGCTGAGAGCCATGGAAGGCCATTCAAGATTCCAGTTATCAACTTCAGATGGGGTTTTACCAGGACATCATCAGCTTAACTATCATTCACTCACAACCGGATATTTTTTTTTCAGTGATAAATAATCAGTGATATCTAATATTGCAATCGCTTGTCCTAGGCGATGTGGGTATAAATAATACCCAGCAGCTTGTCACTGATAACTCTCTGATAGGGGGCTGTCCACATTCATTTTCAAACGTTAAAGATGCCACATACACATAAAGGAACCTTGACACCCAGGACACCATTCCCAGAACCAAGAATGCCTCCATTACCATCATGTTTTACCCCTCCTCTTCTCTTTATTCTTTCTCATATCAGCTATGAGTCCTTATGTATTTATTAAGAATTTTACTCATAGCATCTCATGAAAGTTCATTCTAAGTGTATCCACCATAACTTCAGCAAGTAATAATCATTATATCCACTGAAATGAAATAATCAAGACTAAGCAATAAGTGTCTGGCTCGATATCACAAACTGGCAAAGGCAGATTGATAACCTCAGTGCGGGTTATCTTTCCATATGCCGTATAAACATCATTTTACACACACACACAATCTATGGAGCTCTAGTAGTTCAAAATGTTATGGTTTCCTTATTTAACTCTATCAGCATTAATCCCTCAATACAGAGGAGCTTCAGCTACTTCTATTTCTGGAAGGGAAGTCACACAATGCATAGCAATATAGTTCACCTTACCTTCTTCATCTAGATCAAGATCCATCTGAAACACAATAGTAAATCCTCAAATGAGCCCTTCAATTAGCAGTGAAGCAAAATGCAATGTTTGGTTTATAATAATGTATCACCAAAGGCAAATTCTGACTGTGACCTTCAAATAAAGCTGTTCAGTCTTTTTCTGCAAGATCATTCCATTGTACTATGTAATTAATAATTTCACACATGGATATTGATGACAGACATTCAAACACAGAATCAGCAGCATCTCGGAAAAGTCGGCCCCATCAGGTGAGCAGAGGGGCTGGCTTGATGAGCTCCATCAACTAGGATAATTATTATGAATAGGGAGGTGTGTCACCTCTCTGTTAAGGGCAGGGGTGCCTGCACCCAATTACACACAGGAAACACAACTCAGGCCACTGGAGCAGCTGAGATGCCCACAGAAAATGCAAATAGCCAGATACAAGACCTATGTGGTCTATGCAGAAAATAATAGGTGTACTTGGAAAGCAGAATAAAGAATTGAAAAATAGCTAAGTGCAAAAAGCCAGAAGAGGGGCCAAGTCTCGGCCAGTAACCAAGAATACTCATTGCCAATATTCAGATGCAATCATCACTCAGACCCTTAAGAACCTCCAAGTATGCTTTCCCCTCTTTTCACTATTCATCTTGCATCTTTCCAACTGAATCCTGGTTCCCACTGCACTGCAAGGAACTCATCAGTTTCAAGTTTAAAATGTCAATCTCCCACAAAGTTTCATGCAGAGAGAAAGAAGTCATGTACTTAAATACTCTTCAACCCAGAGAACACTAAAAGTCATGCCAGATATGGACCTTTGAATTAATCGTTGGGGAAGAAAAGGAATGAAACAAAAATACCATCGTACACAGAAAGTTAGACTTCAAATGATACAAGGGGTGTATATCTGAATAACCCCCAAATATATTCACTGTCAAATAAGTAGAACATATTAGGCATGATTGTTTCTAGATGGAAATTCACACTTGATACTCACACTCCCATAATGCTTCTTTGCATAAAACCAAAACCTGACTGATACAACTAAAACTAAACATCGTTTGGAGATACAACCACATAAGCATATCTTTACCAAAGAAATTTTTCTATTTTTATTTATTTATTTAACATGTCAAGGTACAGACTCACGAGTCCAGCAGAGGCGATGGAAGATACGGGAATGTCACTGTATGGTTTATTCACAGGTGAAGTCACTGTACTCTGAGGCAGAGCAATAATCATTGTTGAGTTGTAAAAATTGGTTTCACTTACCTAGAAGAAGGATAAAAATAAGAGAGAAAAATTAATACAATTCTTTGTGTCTAAGTAGTGCTCGCTTTCCGATGTCTGTTCACATTCTCTTCACTTTTCAGGGAAAAATCTTATCAATATCACAGTATTGGTATTCGAGATCACAGGGCTTCATGGGGAAGATGGTGTTCTCTCCTTATCAGTGTGGGTTAGGAAGACCTGCTCCTTAGATTTCTCAGGTGGATAGAGAGAGAACACTTTCTTTTTAGGTCAAGATGGCAAGGTATGGGTCAGGTCTCATTGGGTTGAGATCTGCACGTGCTCCTGGGGAGAATTCCCCCAGCCTTCCTCTACCGGGCTCCATAGTCTCTTTTTTAATATTTTATTTATTCATTTTCTAGTAGAGAGAGAGAGAGAGAGAGAGAGAGAGAGAGAGAGAGAGAGAGAGAGAGAGAGAGAGAGCGCACACCAGGGCCACTAAATTGTAGGTCTGGCTTATGTGGGTACTGGGGAATTGAACCTGGGGCCTTAGGCACTCAAGGCAAGTGCCTTAACCGCTGAGCCATCTCTCCAGCCCTCCATAGTCTTTTTATGTGATAGCCCTTATGTCACTGCCTTTTACCCACCTCAGTCTATTTATATATCTCACTGTGCTCTCCCTGTCTAAATTTTACTCTTGGGTTGGTTTTCCCTTTAGTTTTTTAGTGTTACAATGTTCTCAAATCTGCTTTGATGAGAATTGGTAAAACCTTTGTAGTCCATGCTCCCCTAGGTCCCTGGCTCCATGTATTTATTAACTGCTTGAAAACATAAAGTTTGAACCTGCCTGCCGGCTCACCTTCTCCTTACCCTACACCCCGGCTAGAACACGAGTCTGCTTCATATTGCTGTTGTGCAATTTCCTGAGCACAGGACATGCTGAAATATTGGTCAGTGAATAAATGAATCCATTGATAATGAAAAGGAACTCAGGACAGAGCCCAGAGAAAGATGAGCTGAGTGCCTAAAATTCAAGGGAGAAAAGCTGTTTCACTCGGACTTCTATGATTTCCCTTTCATGTTCAGGGTATTTATCTAGTTCAAGTCCATTTTTGTATATAACACAAGAGAAAGGTTCAAACACGTTCGACTGCTTGATGCTCATAAGCTTCCCGATACACTTGTCCAAACTTAGTTGGCCAAGTAGGTTTGGATGTATTTGGGACTCTTTTCAGCTGTTTAGATACCATACCATTTTGATCCTAAGAGTTTTGTAATGACAGGAAATGGGATGTCTCAAATTTGATTTGTAATGTCTCCCATTTCTACATCAGAATCATTTCAACTATTTGATGTCTTTGTAATTCCAAGGATTTAAAAAAAATTTATTTATTCATTTTTCAAGCAGAGAGATACAGAAAGATAGATAGATAGAGAGAGAGAGAGAGAGAGAGAGAACCATAGCCACCACCTTGTGGGTCTGGCTTATGTGGGTCCTGGGGAATTGAACCGGGGGCCTTAGACACTGGAGGCAAGTGCCTTAACCACTGAGCCATTTCTCCAGCCCCAAGGATTATTTTTTAAAGTGAAGCAATTGGGATTATGTTAGATATTGAATTGAATTTATATTTTTTAAGCAATATAGTCATTTTATCAATATTCCTTTTAAATCTGTGATCAAGGACTATCTTTCCATTTATGTTCTTAAATTTTTCTCCAATTTCATAAATAAATATTTCATAGATTTGTCTTATAGGTATTTTTTATTGGTCAATTTTTTCTCTATACATTTATTTTATGTGAATATAAGTATATTTTTTCTTGATTTTTTAAAAAAAATTAGGTCGTTATCTATGTCCTTCTTGAAGCAATTTAGATTCCTTGGTATTGTCCACACAATCAAGTAATCTGCAAATACAATTTTACCTATTATTTTATAGTTGATATTAATATTAATTATTATTTTTTACTTACTTTGAGAGAGAGATAGAAAGAGAAAGACAGAGAGAAAGAGAGAGAATGGCACACCACAGCCTCTAGCCTTTCATACTAGTTATAGGTTTTTTCATAATTACCTTTATTTTACCCAGGAAATTTCCTTCTATACCTAAACTGTCAAGAGTTTCAACCAGGAAAGGATGTTGAATATAGTCACATGATTTTTGTGGATCAATTGATACGATTATGGGAGTTTTTTCTTTCTGTCTGTTAATGTGATAAATCTCATGTGGACTCATCTGTGCCAGAAATATATCTCACTTGACTATAGAATTTAATCATTCTGATGCATTGTGGAATTTTACTTGCCAATGTTTTATTGAGGATTTTGGCATCAATATTGTTCACTGGAAATATTGGCCTATAGTTAGTTTTAACTGCCTTGTTTTTATCTGGCTTATCCTTGGCAATGACTTCTTAGATATCACACAAAAACTTAGACTAAAAAGAATCAATAAAAAGTACTGTATTGATCTAAAAAGTTTCTCTGATAAAAGTAACAACCAATGAAATAAAGGCAAATTACAGATTGATAAAAAATTTGAAAGCCATTTTTAAAATAGAATTACCATATACGACACACACACACACAAAATCATACAAGTCAATAGCAAGAAAATGGCCAGGGGAGGAGAAGTGCTCATTGGGAAAGTCCTCACTGGGCGAGCATGAGGACCTGAGGCATATCCTCAGGACCCAGTGCAATTGTGAACCAGGAGGTGCATGGCTGTGTATCGACACTGGGGAACAGAGGCAGGGAATCCTGGGGCTCTGTGGCTGGTTAGTCTAGCTGAATCCTGAGCTCTAGGTTCCGCAAGAGATCCTTTCTCAAAAAGTAAGGTGGAAAGCAACTAAGACACTTGACATTGACCTGTGGCCTCCACATACTTGTGTGCGTGCACACGCACACACACATACACACACAAACGCACACACATACACATATACACGCACATACACACATACACATGCACTCACACACATACATACATACACATACACACACGCATATACACACACATACAAACACATACATACACATTACACACACATACACACATACACACACATATATACACACACATATATATATACACACACATACACATACACACATATACACATATATACACATACATCTATACCTTTTTATCCACACACATACAAACATGCATACACATGTGAATAACACACACAAACAGATGCAAAAATATATAATCAGATTAAAGGCCGACATCACCATCAGGGAAATATAAATTACCTTTCCCCAGGAAATACAAATAAAAGCACCGAGAGAGATTGGCTCATCCTTGTGTTCCTAATGATGTGGGAAAAATGGAAAACTGGAACATGGCTGGTGTGAGCAGAGATCAATGCAGCAACCATGAAAGTCAGCATGGAGTTTCCTAGGGAGAGCCAAAATGGAAATGATAGATAGATAATAGATGATAGATAGATAGATAGATAGATAGATAGATAGATAGATAAATAGATGATAGATAGATAATAGATAGATAGATAGATAGATAGATAGATAGATAGATAGATAGATAGAAGACATAATTGCAATGAAAGAGAAAGGAGATAGAGAGAGAATAGAGAGAGACAGACAGAATAGAGAGAGAAAAGAGTGCATGTATAAGAAGAGAGAGAGAGACTGCCTTATTTACTAACAGCCCTTCTTCTGAGTATATACCCAAGAAAATGAAATTAACCAGTCCTGATGACATCTGCATTCACATACTATTTATTAAACTCCATTTAGATAAACAAAGTAGGAAATATCTGTTATTAATCAGTGGATGAATGAAGAATCAACATATCCCTATCTCTGATATATATGAATTAATATTAATATTAGAATATTATTTAACATTTTAAAAGGAAGATATTGGCTATTTGCTAAAAAATATGAATGGTACTAGGAAACATTGTCCTAAGAGAAGTAAGACAAATACCACAATGAAATATTGCATAATTTCTGTTATATTCGGAATCTAATTTTAGAAAGGTCCAATGCTAACAGAACACTAAAGAGTGTTGATCAGGATTAGAGTGGATGGGAAAGAATGGGGAGACATAAATAAAGGAATACACATATTAAATGCGTAGTGATAAACAAGTTCAAAGATAGAATTACAACATGAGAGGATAGACAATAATCATGTATTTTATTGAAGATGATTTGCTCAATCAATAGACTGTAGCTGTTCTCATCATGGAGCAATATATATATGTATATGAGATAACTACAAGATGACAGATATGTTTTTTGCTATACTATAGTAAATGTTTCACTATACATGCATTTTGTCATATCATAATGTGTACATTAAACATATACAATAAAATATTTAAAAATAATGAGCATTACAGAGCATGAAATAAGTTGGATAAAAATAAACTTGCTCAGTGTCTCAGGTTAGGAAAGTAATCAAAAATAAATAAATATATGGGATCTAGGCTAAGACATTAAGGTTTTGGGGAGGAGCAAACATGGTTCTCTACCCACTGGAAGATTCAGGAGACATGGATGGTCAAACTCTAACAGTCCAGACCTTATCTGCCCAATGCTTCCTGTCTGATCTTATATCTTCTCTCAATATGTAAAATATGGCTTCCTATATGTGTACATCTGTGGAGGTTGGATCCAGGTGTCCCCTATCCCATAAAGTTCTATGTTCTGAATGCTTGATCCCCAGCTGATGGCAATTTGGGAAATGAAATCTTGTTGGAGGTATGTCATTGGGAGTGGGCTTATGAGTGTTACAGCCAGCTTCCCCTTGTCAGTGTTTGGCACACTCTCCTGCTGCTGTTGTCCACCTGATGTTGGCCAGGAAGTGATGTCACCCCACTTCTGCCATCTTGGAGCTTCCCTTGAGTCTGTCAGCCAAAGTAAACCCATCCCTCCCATCAGCTGCTTTTCGTCAGGTTCCATGTGCCAGCAACAAGAATCAAATGGCAACAACAGCATTTTCATTTTTTAAAATAATATTGATAGAAATATAATTATAGACCCACATAAAATCATAAAATCAGTTCCTGTGAGACCTCCCAAAGAAGTTGGCATTGTATATAATATTGAAGGAGGGAATGATTACTATCCATCAAGAGAACCAAAAAAGATGATGGAAACAAATTCACTGACCATTGTAGTCTCTTACATGGTTAGTGTTTTGTTCTACAATTATTTATTAAAGGGTTACTTTTTGCTTTGGTTGCAATTGTGCTAGATACTTGGGAAATATGACCAAAACAAACCTGTTGTAAGCCTCTAGAACTGATGTACTGTGCTAGAATACATAAAGATGAGATAATTATAATATTGTATACCTCGTTCCATTAGCAGAAGGATAAACAAAAAACAGAAGAATCGAATTAATCCCAATAATGAGAATGAGATAGAATGAAAAGTTTGCCAGAGATAAATTTGTTAATATAGACTCAAATCTGAACAATGTGAAGTTTTTTTTTTTTCATAAAGAACGAGTGAGGACTTTTCCCAGGAGAAGGAAGACTCTGTAGAGGCAAAGCATAGAGAAACAAAATTTAGCCTCTCATTGTTATTTTATTTCTTGTAATGATGTGGGGTGATCTCAGGGACTGATACCAGCACTTTCCCACTAAAGTACACCCCTGGCCTACATCTAGATATTATTGGTTTCACCAGTAGCAACTGGATAATCTTGCTGTTCAAACACACACACACACACACACACACACACACACACACACACACACACAAATCATAAAATTAGTCCATAGTCCTATGGGGTCTTCTCACTCTTCCCAAACACAACATCATGTGGAAATCACACATAATTCAATATAATAAGCATAGCTGCTGCCTAACTGTTATAAGAATATAAACATAGAAAAAATAAAATAATAAATTTGGAATTATTTTTTCTAAGAATTTGGGGGCCAGGAACATGTTTTAAACAGGCAGCATCCTAATAAGGATTGTATTAAAAGAAAATTATTTTTTGCTGGCTATAAAGAAATGTATAAGGTAGGGCAGATGTGGAGGTTGGCCCCATTAGAGAATATATCATTGTTGGGTTGAATAATATGACAAGTTTAGCCAAGAAAGAAGACACATGGCTAGAGAAAACTGAAGAAATCATTTTCCTGTTGGAGCTCATTCTGTTTCTATGCAGTTGTACAAGGGAGGCAACAGCAGAACACCAAGGCTCTCATTTGAGTAGCACCCACAAAATGTACATACCCTTCACAGTGGTATACTTCACCAGATAGGGATGAATATGGATGTAAGAGAAAATTAATGTGATACTAATCATATGATACTAAAACAAAAACAGTTTTTAAATACTACAATACAAGATGGAGATATTTTCCTACATGTGGAATGTGTATAATACATGTATATACAATTCTCGTAAGGATTAGGAAGAGTGACCTACTTCTAGACGGCAATGACATTGAATGGCTTCTACACAGCATATCATAATTGGTTTGTAAGAGAATCAAGATCAAGCAGGTGTTTCCAGTTGAGCTGGCTGTAATGAACATAGTCATACACATATTTATATGTAAGAGTCAGTGGAGGTGGGGTCAAATTTGCTGAAGCACCCATAGAAGCCATTCAGAGGAACTACATTGAAGAGCAATTTCCATTCAAGAATGGAAATTAATACAAAACGAAAGAGAAAAATTGCTCAGGAGATTGGTAATTAAATAGATTGCCATGCTTATTACTTCTCAGCATATCGTTTGAATAAATATCAATTGACAGACCCAACATGCTACATTGCTTGGAGACTCCCATGAAATAAGTGACATCATCTGTCTGCAGGAGTCAGAGATCAATTAGATTATGTTGTTTTCATGAAGATGATTTATCTGTGTACCATCGGAGGGGAGGGTACCTCTTTGATTACGAGTCACTCAAAACTTGGGGAACATTTTATCTTCTACGTCTCCGTAGGATCCATAATGGCACAATGTCCTGCACATAACAGGCACTCAAGAATATTATTAAATTTTAGGAACTTCATTAGAAATGAAATGCAGTGAGTCATACAACATGATTTATTTTCATCCTAATAGTACTGATGATGAGTATTTTTAAGAGGACTGCTGTTGGAAAGGTACTTTGTCAACTTTTCAGGAAAATGTCATTTCCTTTAGGTTGAGGCAAGGTAATTTATCAGAGGAAAGTACACAGAAAAAGGAACCACTTTGAATAAATTCCAAGAAATGCATTTCTTGGAAGTAACAGACTTAGGAGTGTGCATAAGTCTGTTATTCATTCAGTCTTTCTAATGAGACCTCTAGACAACATTCACAAGTTGTGTAATTTTTGAAGGTACCATGTGACCATCTACCACCAACCTCCTTTTTAAACTCATAGCAAAATTGCTAATTAGGTGAACTGAGGGGATGGATGGAAAAACCCGCAGCCACCAACCATGCACTCTTACTGTAATTGTTTTGGGGAAAAACTTCTCTAAGCTTCACTCTGTGTGTAGTATGTCTCCATCTTGCCTTTAAAGGAACAGGAGACAACAGTCTGGTAGCTCCTACTGGTGAAGATGGAAAAATGACATGTTTCTAGTGTCACTGGAGCCTCCGATTCACAACCCACCAGTTTTGTGAGCTGGGATTACGGACAGCAGTGCTGGACAGCACACTAGCAATCCTCTCGCAGCGGTTGATGAAGGGGTGTTGCCCGTCCTTTGGTGCTGAAGAAGGTTAGAAAGACAACAACAGCAAAGAGGCTCAGACAGGAGCCTCACAGTGCTTTCTAAAAAAAAAAAGTGTTTTAAATCCTGGTGACACCCTACAATTCCCCTGATCTTTGAGTAAATTACAATCGCTTTTGTGAATGGAGTAGAGTTAGATATCCAACACTAAATTTCCTTAAGTTTTTATTATTATTATTATATTTTTTTAGGGAGGAACATGTGGAGTGCTCACCAATTTTCTTCACACCAGGAAGTCAGGAAGCCCTGACCCAGAAAAGTCTCTCAAATATGGATTGGTGAATACATCTCAGCTCGGCTTATTAAAAATCCTCACACCATGTGATAAGAAGCCAGCACAGCTTGCTTGGGAAATCAGACCTAAGGAAGGTTAAGCTTGTGTCTCCTGAGAATGGTCTTCCTCCCTTCACTAAATACAGACTGTTAGAGAAATCAGAGAGGAAAAATGATGAGAATCTGACAAGTAAAGAAGGGGCAAGTTTAGGGAAAGTTGCAAACATTATAGAGTGCTGGGAATCTTGATGCATTATCCATGCTCAATGCATTGATGGCATGATGTTCTACTAAAGTTTTTTAAGCAAGTCTTGCAATTCTGTGTGTCAGTTAACCTCCTTTATGAATGAGGTTGCTGCTGTGAGGGAGTTAGATCTGTTGCAATGGGGATAGAATTCAAGGTCTAAGCAATCAAGGCCTGTGTTATTCAAATAGACTCTGTAGAGGAACTTACCTGACTCAGTTGACTAAAATAATTCACTTTAGATGTATTCATTTATTTGACACCTGTAATACTTTTTAAAAATATTATATTTATTCGAAAGACTGAGAGAGAAAGAAGCAGAAAGAGAGAGAAAGAGAAAGAGATAGAGATTAAGAGTGACAGAATGGGAACCTCAGGGCCTATAACCATTGCAGACAAACTCCACTTTGTGCATCTGGCTTTACGTGGGTGCTGGGGAATCGAACCTGGGTCATTAAGCTTTGCAGGCAAACGCCTTAACTCCTGAGCAATATCTTGCTGATTACTTGCTGCTGATTAATTATCTGAAGAGGTGAAGCAAGAAAAATGATCCCATTTCTTATCTACAATAGTCAATTATATATAGTGTATTATAAATCCTGGCCGAGGTCAAAGAGGGACAGGACACTGGCAAGTTTGAAAATCATCCAAAGAAACAATGTTGCCAAAAAAAATCTGTGAAATGTGCTATGGTAGAGGTTCCAATGTTCTCTGAGCTGTACTATATCTATTTATGATGACAAACCATTCTTGCCAAAACTGAGTCCAATTCCCTAGTATAGTTATAGATATATAGATGAGATAGCTATATATTTCACACATACATATATACATGTGTGTATATAGCCCCAAAACAACCACTTTAATAATGTTTTACTAAATCCAGTGCTATGGCCAGTCCTTCCCTTTGAAGGCTTTGGTATTTCTGCAGACAATGAAAGCTCTGAAGAACACAAACTCAACCTGAAGATCAGTCTGTAGATGGCGCTCTTCAGCCAAAGTGCTCAGCGGGATGCCTCTTAACTGGAGCCCAAGGAACAGGTCTAATATTAACTCTTCCCATGCTAATCTCATTCCCCTTGAGTCAGAGAGGGGGTGAAGGACCCTAATGACAAGGTTGATTATTAGTATCATCAAGTCTTTCTTCACCATACATGGGATTCTAGCCAGAGAAATTTCCTGTATTTCTGCTTCCACTTCCTAGGTTTTTTTTTTTTTTAAATCTGTTTTCTGCAACAATATACCAGTAGTCCCATTTTATAATTGAATTATTGGCTGAACTGTTAATTGACATGAACCATTTAATAGACGTAAAAGTGGTTTGAAAATGGAATAGAACGATCTACTAGAGCTCATCTGACGGCAAGCACAGTGATTGTTTATTACGCGTATCACCACCATCTACCTGGGCCCCATTTCCTAGAATGGAATTCTCTTTGTATAAGTGACTCTCCAAGTTGTTTTCTTTCCATTACATCTATTTGAAATTCCCCTGTAGATGATTGTCCTTTGATTTGCTTCACACATTATGTTATTGTTCGATTGCCGCTCACTGACACATCCTAAGCACTGTGCCTTGCTTGCTTTGAAAGTCTTCTGCTCCTGGGCTGGAGAGGGAGTCAGAACTGAGACTTGGACAAATTGGATCTCCAGAGAGACTAGACCTAACCTCCCTGACCTATTTCATGACAATTTCCACCTCCTTTGCCCATTCTACTCATGGCACACCGGGATCTGTATCAGTGACTTTCTCATTGCTGAGGAAAAAAATTCCTGATGAGCAGAAACTTAGGAAAGGAGAGAGCTTATTTTCCAGCTTACAGTTTCAAGAAGTCCACAGAAAGCTTGGCACCCAAACTGGGAAGAAGAAGAGTGATCATATGGCGTTCTCTTTTACCATGCCAGACCTCCAGTCCATAGAGGGCATCACCCACGGTTACGGTGGGTCCTCCTTCCTTGATTAATCTAGTCTAGAAAATCCCTAACGGACATGCCAAGAGATTTGCTACCGTGTGATTCTAAATCCAGTCATATTAACAACTCAAGATTAACCATTATAGCATCCTTCCTCTATGCCTAACTCTGCCATTCTCCACTGTAGTACTTTGCCATAAGTATTTGGAGCTCTGCATGGGTCAACCTTCCATGATATTTGCAGAAGTTTCTGCTTCTGTCTCTGCTGAAATGTCATCTTCTTAAAGAAGCTCACCTTGACCACTCATAGTTTTGATACTAACTCCTCATCCAGGCCACGGTGACCTTTGAGCTTCTAATACCTTATAACAGATCTACTTTTTTTTTCCTTTAGTCTTACATTTTAGCAAATAACTTCCTTCTGTATGTTATTTCTACCTCTCTATTAGGATTCATGTACAAGCAGGCACACATACACGAGAGGGCGTACATATACACATACATACAAAATAGCATGTACATATATTGATGCATGTATACACATGAATGATTAGAACGGCTCTTCATGAACATATGTTAAAAATGCAATGAAACAGTAGGGTTCATGGTACATCAGTTGCTTTTTTTTTTCCTTTTTGAGACTTGGATCACATTCAAAGAATACATTATGACTTACCCTGCTCTCAGAAAACTTGTACATCTTTGTTGGCACTTAGGCTTGTCTCATTTTGCTGACCGTGATACTTTTTTCCTCTCCCATGGTATGGTTAGCCCTGAGCTTTTTATTTATTAATCACATCGTCAAATCTCACTGTCAGTAACTACAGGAAGAAGGATGGATCATTGACAGAAGACAAGATTAAGTCCTGAATGTGTGGAATTGAAGGAAATCCAGGAACTGTCTTTTCTCATCTTATTGTACACCAGCCAATCAATGGGAATCTCTTCTCTCTGACCTGGAATTCTAACAACACAAGCTACCCAAGGTAGAAAAACATCAGAGATTAATTCTTCTCTTACATGCAAGCCGTGTAATTTAGTAATCACTACTCAACCACCATTGACCTGCTAATTAATCCATGGATTTTTGTTGTTGTGCCTTTAATCATTTCCCCTGATAACTGAGTCACTTTAGAAATACTCATTTTCTGCTCAGACTCACCAACTAAATGCTACTAGAGTTCCGTAGTAATAAAACACTGAAATATATTGACTCCCTGCCAACTTGTTCTCTTTCTCTTCCTCCCTTTTCTGCATGTCAGCGGGTGGAACTATGCAGATAGAATACTGAGAGGGGAAATGAACAGTTAGTAAATGAGTAGTTTATGCCCCAGGTGATGGTTAAGAAAAGAAAAAGATTCATTATTTGGCTGAAGAACCAAGTCTGCCCCGTCATTTCTAAAGTGAAGATTTACCCAAACTCTTGACTGCTTGTCAGTAATTTTGCATCAGCCTGAAATAACTGTTCAAGATCTTTTTTTCCCAGAGGTATCTTTTCTGAGAACACCTGGTTGATTCTCATTTTCCACTGTCAAGTAGTAAGTGCTGCAGGTTTTCTGACACAGTTGTATCAATGTGTGGTGGTTTCAATAGCATCAAGGAACAAGTTAGTAACAAAGTTACCTCACATGGAGTGGATTCCAAGCTTTGATTTAAAAGATGTGGAAGTGTACACCTCATTGCCCAAGTGTAAGTTTATGTGTTGGCATCCCCTTCCTGCCTTGATATCTCTTAACCTCTAAAATGCCCTTTGCATCTCTGAGCCTCAGTATCCAGAAAAGGACTAACCAGTGATTGGTTCTGAGAATCTTACTGAGGTTTTATTAGATCGTACATAAGAGGCAATGTCCATCAAGTATTGTGATTTCTTCTGAACTACCAGGTAGAACTTAATTTATTTCTTCCTCTATCTTTGTGAGAAGTGATATAGCCGTTTGACCCCTAGGGACTTCAATGCCAATGTCTCTAACCCAATCAGGGCAGGTTTATGCATCATTAGTAAACAGACCACAGAAAACTCTGCTTACGGCACAGTCTTCCTTTATAGGAATGATTTTGCATCAACTTAGATTTGCCATCAAGTTTGTGATTCAATCTGAATGCACGGGCAGGAGACCGACCCCTGCGGGCACAGATGCGCTAAAGAAGGAACGATCTCACCATATGGCTTGAGGACAAGAACAGAAGAGTTCTCATGAAAGATCAAGTTGGGAGGGATTACATGGGAACCCTGCTTGTGGGAGCCATCCTATAATGACGGATGAAATATTCAATGAGCGCATTCCTTCACAAGGCAATCAGTTCATGACACTGTGTCTATTTCTAAGAAGTAACTTTCAAAGCCAAGTACATTATTTCTGGGGTCTCACTCTTCCAGGCTGACCTGGAATTCATATGCAGTCTCAGACTGGCCTTGAACACATGGTGATCCTCCTACCTCTGCTCCCAAGTGCTGGGATTAAAGGCATGTGTCACCATGCCTGGCCCCAAACACATTTTTAAAGCACTCTGATAAAAATGCCTCCTCTGTCATTGTATAGTAATTTTTATTTTGCTTTTAATCATTTTCAAATATTTGGTTTATTCTACCAAACAAAAATTTACCATCCCTGAAAATATTTCATATAAATACATAGAGATTCTGTTTAAAAAAAAAAAAGGTTTGACCACAAGGGCAGTTAGAATATCAGCACATATTGCTAAAGAATCATAGAACATTCCAGCCCAGAGAGAACACTAAGGTTGAATAAGAGTAACTGTGGAAGCAGAGACTTGCTTTAACTATTCAATAAAAGTGACTGGCTGTGTTGAAGAGCAAGTTACCTGTTCTCTCTGGGAATCAAAATCCTCAATATTAAAACACAGGAAGGGATAGAACCCTTTTATTTATGCAGTTTTCTTTTCTTTTTTTTTTTTTTTTTGGTTTTTCAAGGTAAGGTCTCGCTCTAGTCCAGGCTAACCTGGAATTCACTCTGTAGTCTCAGGCTGGCTTCGAACTCAAGGTGATCCTCCTACCTCTGCCTCCCGAGTGCTGGGATTAAAGGCGTGCGCCACCACGCCTGGCTTTTAATGCAGTTATTGAAGGAGAAATCTATTTAATCTTTTAACATATTAAAGGGAGTCTGACAAAAGATTTAAAAAATATAGGAGCTTTATCTATTTTGGTACTATTACTATTGAGATTATAATTCAAAAGACACGGAAAGTGACTTGCAAAACGTCAAATATTCAAAGTGAAAGGACTTATGATTAACAGTGATTTCTTTAGTCTCTAATAAAAAAAAATCTTCACTACAACCAGCCTGCTGGTACTGAAACAGTCATGAACCCCAAGAAATCACATGGTGAGGACTCTGATGATAATACTCTGCAAGGGATTTAGTGGATGAAAAAGGAGAAAAAAATCCTGTCTCTTGCAGAAATAGCTGACACTAAACACTGCTCCAGAGACACTTGATCTTTATTCTCTATAGAAGCTTAAGATAAGTGACAGACTGGGCTCTGAACCCACATCCACACTTTAAAACTGTCACGATATGGCACTTTTTGTATTAATATGAGCATCTTTCAGCAACTCAAGAGGAATAAATTTTCACTTATCCTTCCTTCTGACTGCCAATGGTCTGGTTTCATGGCAGGCAGAGCCTATGTGAAAATATCCCAGTTTACGTTCTGGAAAAACAAGTTCTATAGCAAGCATATATATTATCAAATCACTATTTCCAGACCCCAGATTGTTAAAGAAAAACCAAGCCTGGAGGAGAAAGAAATGAAGTAACTATTATTTATTTTATATCTCAACTGAGTACTTCCTAAGCACCTACTAGGATGCTTTGATTGCATAATGGTAGAGTTATTAAAACTAAATTAAAAAAAAAAGAACTGCAGAAATCATTCCACATTTGTGTGCTTCTGAAACAAGCATACAGGGGCTGGCACTCACATTAAACAGCGGGGTGTGGGCCTCACACAGGTGGATCACCCCAGTACCTAGGAGAGGTGAGGCACAGGAATTTACTGAGGTCATCCAGCGTGAGCTCCTGTCCAACAAGAAGGGGTACAGTGTGATGGAGGTCACCTGACTCACTGGCCCACTTCACCTCAGTCAAGCACATCTGGCAAGGCAAGGGCACCCAACTGTGCATGCTCCACACAGACAGACACAGCATAATGATGAAAAATTTACTTAGGAGAGCTTTTAGGACACAACTCAAATTGCTTAATCCAATTGCACTACCCTTACAGTTTTCATCTTACCACTGACTTGTGCAAACCTTCTCCCACTGGAATGAGGGAATGGTCGTGATCTAATGTTCCCAGGAGTGGGGTTTGGTTAGGATTATCGGAGTGCTTCGACTTCCTAACCGATGAAAAGGACATCATTAGCTCCTTACCACATCCAGTGGCTTTCTTTCGACTTTTAAATGTTCTGCCACACTTCTGACCATCTTCTTCCTTTGGCTGATGCATTTGCTGTAACAACCTTTATCTCTCACCTTCTCTCAGGTCTGCAGTGCTTCTTGACCTACACTGTGAACTCTCTTGAAGGCATGATGACCACGGATTCTCTCCACCTCTCTGTTGTGTTCTCTCATAGGGTTCAGAATTTTTTCTGGTCATATTTTATCCTTAAGCAAAAGCCTTCCAGATGTTTCGCTCTAGCTCTGGCTTCTCTTAGGGCCTCATTAACATACTGGATATCTCTTCTGTGGTCAATTAATAGTGACTCAATTTCATTATCTTTCTATGAACTTCAACTCATTTTCTCACATCACCCCGTTTGAGTCAGATAGGGCATTTTCAGACATCCAATACAGTTGAAATTTCAGAGAAGTTTGTAATTCTTTTGCTACCTCACTGCAATATTATCTACCATTTTCTTTCCCCACACTTCGTTTTTATTTACTTTTTTCTGTCACTGGTCTAATCTAGTTATCTTGATTTTACAATCATAACTTGCCTTTTCTGAATCACCTCCACATTTACCTATGCACTTCTATATCTCAAATATTGCTTTTATTAAGTCACTCGCTTAAACAGGAATTTATAACACTTCATTGTTTTCATGTCTACACTCAAATACAAATTTATGATAATTTCACTTTAGGGCCCCTTTGCTGTTTTGTGGTCATATATTCAAAGGCTATGAAAGGAGAGTAATTATTTTCCAGCTAGCCAGGTCTTTGCTAAGTTCATTCTTGCTTATGACCTCTGCCTGGAGTCTTTCTCCCACTTGGAACATCATCATTATTCTATAGCGAGCTAATCAATTTTATGCATTTGCTATATTGTCTCTGTATTAATTAAAACCGCCTTCTTCTTTTCATGAATTTCAGCAAATTTAATCATTAGAACAGTAGGCTCTAACAATTTTGTTTTGGCTATCAATTACATTGACATTATTCTTTTAGAAATTAAACACTTGATAGTGGTTAACTACCACTGACTGCAGAGAGGCTAATATTTAGATGAGTGTCTTCATGATAAAGCCTTACTTTACTCAGAAACAGTTAATCATAAAACTATTACTATGAACGGCTAGAGATTTCAGCAACTTTTTCCTTCTGAGTGCATCTCCTGTAGAGGGATGAATGAAAATACAGCAAGTAAGATGATAAGTAAAGCCATCATTCAGTCTGTCTCAGCGGTCTCATGGATCAAAGGTTATCCTGAAGTATTATAGGAGTAAAGACAAAACAAACTATGATAAGTAAATATGTATCATGAGGGTTAACCCTCATTTTCAAATTGACTAAATTTAGAGTCAATTAGGAGACACGTCTTTCAGTGTTATCTGTGAGCATATGTCCAGAGAAATTGAACTGAGCAGGGAAGACCCACCCAGAATATGTGTGGCACCATCCCATGGTCTCGGACCCAGACTGAATCAAAGGGAAAGAAATTGAAGAAGAGAGTGAATCACAGATTCCACCTCTCTGTGCTTGGTGGTTATGACCACAACGTGACCAGTTACCACATCCACCCGCTGAACCCACACCAACCATTCACACCAAAGCCAAAATGAACCCTTCCTTCCTTACACAGCTTTTGTAAACTGCATAAGTAAGTTTTCATAGCAACAAGAAAAATAACCAATGCAGCTATGGGAATCATATACTCTTAAGTTGTGAATTAACTGTACAGAAGAATGAGGCTGTACTTCATCCCCTTCCTCCTCCTTTTCTCTCTGCCTCTTTCTTTCCTTCCTTCCATCACTTCTCAAATCTGTTTCTCTTTCTCCTCTCTCAAACAATTTCCTTTCTTTTTTCTTTTCTTGCCTTTTATGTTCTTCTTTTTCCCTTTTTCCCTCTTCATCACTCTTTTTTCCCTGCTCCTTTATATTCCAGCAAAGAACCTGTTTATAGTGTATTTAGCTCCTTCAACTTAACTTAGGTCTTTGTGTTTAGGTGAATTACATCCCAGTTTCTAAAGAAACTTGTTACATCATGTGTCATGGTTTGATCCAGGTGTCCCCCACAAACAAATGAATGTGTTCTGGGTAATCAATCCTCAGCTGATGGCAGTTTGGATTTTACAACCTCAATGGAGCTGTGTTGTTGGGGGCAGGCTTATGGGGTTATACGCCAGCTTCCCCTTGCCAGTATTTGGCACACCTTCCTGCCGCTGTTTGCAGTGCTGTGGCAGAGGTGATGCCCACCCCTCTGCTCATGCCATCGTTTTCCCTGCCAGGATGGAGTCTCCCCTCGAGTCCATAAGCCAAATAAACCCATTCCTCCACAAGCCGCTTTTGTTTGGGTTCTTTCTGCACAGCAACTAGAAAGCTGACCAAAACAGCATGTATGTTCAGTATACTTGGAAATGATGGAAAATATGAATACAATTCACAAAACACTGCAGGCAGGAAAATCTCTCAGATACCAAGAAAGTAATGTAGAAAATTACTTAAGGTTCAGATCAATATAATTGAAAAAAATAGGAATCTCATAGGAATATATACAAAATTAAACATCTTAGATATTTGTTATTAATTTATTCAGCACATATTGGTGAATAGACACGAGAAAACATGTGTACTTGAGCTCACACTAGAGTGAGGATATTTTAAGAGAAGACAAATCTATTTGAAAAAGAAGGCAGTTAACATCAGGTGTCAATGGGTAAGTCACTAAAGTAATGTCACAACTCAGAAACAGGGCTCTCAAGTAGCCAAGCAGACCATGCCACAAAAAATACCCCATGCTACTCATGTTGGCAGATAATGTGACTCCATCTCCTATGATATCCAGAAAAATAGAGAGCAAAAATATGACCTTTGGTTCTAATTACACTTGAAAAAGGGTCTTTCCTGCTCAGCATTCAATAGTTTGTCAGATTTGCAGTTGTCACAATGCTGAAAGCACCATCAAATATCACAGAAGGTGAGCGTCAGACTCAAAATAATATTGGCAAGTTGAAGCACTGGGCAGAAAGCAGCCAGATGAAATATATGTAAAGTCCTACACGAGAAGATAAGATAAATTAGTCTAAATCAAAATGAGAAACTCTGTTCTGTTAAGAAGGCAATCAATAGACTTAGAGCAAACCTTCACATATGAGTATATATGTATTTATGTGTATATATAAATATATATATATGTATATGTATATATATAAACGGATGGTGCCCAGATCCTAAAAGAATATTTTTAATAATTCAATAAAACATTGACACAATATACTGGAAATTGCAAGCATGGATAGTGAGATGGGTTGCTCAAGAGTAGTGATACAGCAATTTTACCAAATATTAGTTATAAAATGTAGGTGATATGCATGTATCTGTAGTTTTCAGTTTTTTTTCCTATACTGGAATTTTATAAAAATGTTGAGGAAAAATACATTTATTAAAATTCTGTAAACTTTTCTAGAAGTTCAGTTTAGGTTAATAAAAATTTATATGTCCAAAATAAAAGATTATAAAGCTGGAAAGGTTGTTCATTGGGTAAAGCACTTTCTTATAAGCATCAGAAATGGAATTTGATCCCGACTACCCATGCAAAGTGCCCAGCAAGTTGGTACACACCTGTTATCCCAGTGCTGCTGAGGAAGAGACAAGATTCCTGGGCATACTGGTTAGCCAGCCTAATCTGATTGCTGAACCAATGAGAGACTGTCTCCAAGGAGGCAGATATCATTCCTGAGTTTGATTCAGAAGGTTGGTCTCTGGCTTCCACATTCAAACATACACACATGCACCCATATATACATTAACAAGGACACACCTATAAAAATTAAGAGATTGGGCTGGAGAGGTTGCTCAGCGGTTATAGCTCTTGTCTACAGAGTCTAATGACCTGAATTTGAATCCGCAGTACCCACATAAGCCCTATGCACAAAGTGGCACAGGTGTCTGGAGTCCATTTGCAGCAGTTGGAGGCCCTGAAGTGCCCATTCTTTCTATCTGCCTCTCTTCTATCATTCTCTGCTTGCAAATGAATGAAAATCTTTAAAAAATTTAAAAGATTGGGCGGAAAGATTGCGAGAGCCGTGGTGGGAGAGAACATCAGAGACTTGGCAACCCTCAGTAACAACACACTTGGGTCATGAGAACCCAGCTGAAGACTGGGCTATCCATGGTCCCCTACCACAAAGACTGATACAGATGGCCCACGGAGGAGGATATCCAGCTGACTGGGGATGGGGAAGGGGGGCAACGGAGAATAGGGGATAACAACTCATGGTTGGCCCACTACGCAATGTAACTCATTATGGACAATAAAGAAAAAAAATTTAAAGATTATAAAATACAAACAATTTCATAGATGTGTTTTTATGTATGTGCCCTATCCTATATCTAAAATGAAATAATGGGCAACACAAGTTTGATGTTGATTTTCTTTTTTAAAAATTGTTTACTTATACATGTGTACATATGTATATATGAGCATGCCAGGGGTCACTACACTTCACACAAACTCCAGACACATGTACCACCATGCCTCCAGTTTTACACGGATTCTGAGGAACTGAACTGAGGACGGAAGGCTTTGCTCCCAAATATCTTTATCCAGTGAGCCATCTCTTCAGCCCCACAATGGCTTTCTGGCAGTGTGCAGAAGCAGAGAAGAGAGAAAAAATTATTCTTGCTGTTCTTTGGTATCTTTGTTCTACAGGGAATGTATCATGGGTGTACTTTTAAAAGGATGATTATTTTAATGTGAATCCTTTACATTCGTTTTCTCTCTTTAAAAAATTATTTACTTATTTATTTGCAGGCAGAGAGAGATAAAAGAGATACAGACAGAAAGGGCACACTAGGGCTTCCAGCCACTGCAAATGAACTCCAGATGCACATGTCACTTGTGCATCTGGCTTTATGTGGGTGTTGGGGAAATGAACTTGAGTTCTTAGGCATTGTAGGCAAGCACTTTAACTTCTAAGCCATCTGTCCAGGCCACTCTTTAATATATATATATATATATATATATATATATATATATATATATATATATATATATGTATATATGTATATATGTATGTATATATATACGATCTTTCTATTTGTTGTAAAGCATGATATCAGAAGGAATGTGCCACTGTACAAGTGTGGATTGTCTGGCCTTCATGGCCTGACGTAGGACATTAGGTAAATGAACACAGGCAAAACTAGGAATCATGGTGTCAGGGATGAGAAAGCCAAACACTTCCTGCTTTACTGCTCTTTCTCTCATAACAATCCAGACACAACATTCTTTCTTTCTGTTTGTTTGTAATATACTATATATATATAATACACACACATATATAGATAGATATAGATATAGATATATATATACACACATACACACAGTGAATACAGCAACCTCTTCAAGATTTTAGGGCCTCCATATGCTCTGTGTTTGTCACATTACCCGCATCTGTCACCTCTCTTTCCCAGGAATCGCAAAGCAACTTTGGGTATCATGTCGTATATGATATTTTTAGCCCATTATATTGTGTGGCATTCACAGTAACTAAGAAATAGCTTATTGTAGGGACTTTGCTAATGACCAGTCCTTGCTGCTCGGAGGAATGTCTGTTCTTCATTGAGAACTGAGAAACCAGAGCAGTAAAATGGCACCCGGATGGAAGGTTCCCATGGATATCCTTGACTAAGTGAAGTCACAAAAGTTATTTTCAGATATTCCACTTATCATAACGGAAGATACTGAGATGGCAATGTGAAGAGGAATTTAATGGCAGATACCTGAAATTGATAAGAAGAAATGGGGTCATGGGTGAAGTTCCAGAAAACACCAGCAAAAGGGTCTTGGGCTCTGTGCGTAATAAGGAGGCCTCCATCCCCCAAAAAAGCATAGAAGGAAAATAATAGATAACCTACTCCTATTCCTCTAATTTCCTCTCTTTCTCTTTCTCTCTTCATCTTATTCTGTCCGTGTCTCTTTAGCTTGTCCTCACTTGCACTAGAAGCAGGATGTCAGGTTAACTAGCAGTAAATGAACTATGGCCTGGAGCATGTGCAGTAATGCATGACTCCCGGACAAGCCTGCTGTTTCAGATCTTGGCAGTTTAACCTTGGCCTTGAGCTTCTCTACTTTTCTGCATGGCCAGGAAAAAGAGATAGAAAAGGTAGGGGAATATTCCTTGATCGTACTGCTCCAACGCCAAGTGAATGCCAGAAACCCTCACAGCCTGCTCATGTCACAGTCAACAGACCCATTATTCTATTTAGGATTCATTCAGTTAGTATTTATTATATGTCCGCCCCATATCAAACACTGGGATTAGTAATAAAGATTTCTGTGCTAATGACATTCTTAGCCTGGTGGAGCAAGAGGAACACATTGTAAACAAATAACCAATGATCAGCTTAAAGATGCCATAAAACCTAAGTGGGGCGTAAATAACAGCAACAAAGAAAATAGGAGAAGTGGTAAAGCTGACTCCTCTGAGGGCCACATTCAGCCGACATCTTCAAAGATGAGACAGAGGTAGCTTGCCAGGGGAGATAGAAGGATTCTGAGACAGAATCAGGAATACAAGGAAGGGAAGGTAGGTGACAACACGGGGTATCCAACAACCCAAAGTTACCACATGTTCAAGCTGAAACAGAGAGGCGCAAAGATATATTTGTGATGGAGGAAGAGGCTAACCAATCAGAGCATGTGGGCTTTGGGCAGGAATTGGATATCAGAGCAAATCTACTTGAAACCCAAGGATGAGTGTACCATGATCTCAGGGAGTAACTTGTAACAGAAAGAAAGAAAGTACAGCTGTATTTGTGATGGAGAAAGGGGTCATCACACACAGCTTCAGAGCGGTGAGCAGAGGATGGATGCCAGAGCACATTTGCTAGGAACCCCGGGATGGGATTAAGCACAGGTATGCAATGCTCCACGGGAAGAGCAACCTTCACTGTTTGTGGGACATTCCCCATGCATTGTTGACAGTTCATGTTTGCTCTGATTATCCCTCAAAATATTGTGAAACTTCCTCAGGCTTCCTCTCACACAGATGTGAACCCAGGCTCCAAAGTATAAGTTAGAGAACTAATCTACCTAATCATTAGGGGGAAGAAAATATAAAAGAATGATGTCATGATCAAATGAGAAGCAGGATGTCAGCATTTAGTAGCCTTTTTTGATTTATTTTAAAAACCAAACAGAAAATGCTACTCATAACAACTGATGTTTTTCTACTATCCATAGGAAGAATGGCTACCACTTTATCAGTGTGTTCGGGGGAGGGCAAGTATCAGATATTACCTTGGCTTTGACATATTCCTAACAGAGAAGTTGTTAAATACTAAAATGAGTTCCCTAGGGCTTCTTCCTGGGGCCATTAGAAATTAGAAACTCATTTGTCTGGGATAATTGTAGGGTTGTCATGTCTAAAGGAAAAAAGACAGACTAGATTTTTGTTTCATGATTCCCCTGAGATGAAAAGGCTAAGGGTCCCTAAGAGTCTCTTGTAAGTAATAAGTTGTAGAATAAAGTGAGATTAGAATCTGTCCATTCATTAATAAGTGCCCCATAAGCATTAGCTGGTTTGGAGGCTGACTGTGGATAAACATAGTATTTCCAAGACTACTATTTGTTAATATCTAAATAATGGCAAAAGTCTGATTTTTTTTCTACGATTAGCCTCGTACATAAAGAACATTCAAGGTAATACAGTGAAATGTTCTCAGCAGCCATGAGTCACTCACGTGGAAGTTAATGTGACTTGAAGAACATGTTAGGAGTGAGAGACGTAGGCACCAGCCTCAGACAGAGCGGAGGACATCGGGAGGTAGAAATATAGGAAAGGCCAGACACAATATGGAAGCGATTGAATGTCAAGGGTAAACCTTGCCAAATAGGATTGTCAAAGCCATCAAAAAGCCAGTGGAAGTGGAGGACGGATTCCAAGGTGGCAAAGCCTCCCTTGGAAGAACTCTACAAACTGGGATGGACAGTACATGTGCCAGCTGAGCTGGGATGATGGCTCAATTGAAAACCTCTAAATCAGATCGGCCAGCCTGCTGGCAGCAAGGTCAAGAGTCCATGGAACAAGTCACAGTAGATGCAATGGCAGAATCAGCCCACCCAGAGGAACACGAGACGGATCACATCTACAGCAAAACAGAAGCCCACCAACTGGCAAAGACAATGCATTTCATGGAACAGGAGAGCTGTGGGTGAATGCCAAGAGATGTGAACTGAACTGTGCCAAATGAGCAGAAGGGTCTCCGAGGAAATATCAGCATCCTTCCCATGAAGAGGACTCCAGCAGTATGAGGGCTGTTCGGACACACTGCCAAGTGTGCTGGTTCAGGATCATGGCAGCAGGCATGAAGCATGCACACAACAGCTAAGCTAGTGCCACGAAAGCCAACACACGCCATTGGCATCCTGTTGTCCAGTAGCCAAGCACAGCCTGTAGGTCTGGAAGAGCTTTGCAGGAGAGGTTCAACCTCTCTCTTCCAGTCACATGATGACCTTGGACAAAAACTCTCTTTTGCTTTTGAGAGTTCATTCCTTCTGATAACCCAGGAGCTACAGGGTTCCATCCCCAAAACCAATGTCAAACTTGACCCAAGATTAGAGGTACCATGTTGGCAATCTTTCCTAATGCCCCTGTCCCTGAGTTTCCTGCTTGAGTAACCACCTCGGGAAATGCTGGCTTTGTCTTCCTCCCGAAGGCTTCTAACTTGACCTGGTTTGCAGTCCAGGCTCTTCCATGCTTTGAAAACATGGGTCACGACATCCTTTCCCAGAACTTATATCACTTCCATGATGGGATCAGAGAGCTCCAGCTTAGAGTTATTCCAATTTTGCCAACTTATGAAATAAAAGCCACCTGTATAGTAGACATGAAAAATATGTTTTCCGACTCTCTTCTACCAGGAATCCTAAAAGTAAAACTGAATGAAAGCAAAGTAGCCATCAGAAAAGTAAAGCTGTTTGCAATTACCTGGGCATTTCCAGTCCATGTACCTTTTTAAGACCAAATGCTATTGAGGTAGAGGTTATCTCCTCTAAATTCATGATAGTGTAAAACATGATAATGATAATCTGATTACCTTTAGTATATCACACAGCCAAGTGGAACCAAAATTACTCTTGATGAAAGAATGCTCGCCATAACAAAAGAAGTCATTTTGCAGAGACTAGGTTCACTTCTCTGTGCAGTAGAGGATGCACAGCCTAGAACTCTGTGAGAATAACCTCCTCTTCACTTTAAATTTCCCCATGTCTCCTCTTACCTTTCTCCTTCCTCTTGCTTTTGTGGCTAGAGGGGGAGCATTATTATTATGTTACTGTATTTATTACTTGTATTAGGTTTCCTCTGCTGCATTAAGAAATATCAGAACTTGAGAGCCAAAACTTGTTTACATTTAGACAGATCAATTTTCTAAAGAATCTAGAAAAAAATCTAAATGGAAGTAAAATAGAAATGGCTAAACCTACATGTAGATTTCCAAATATGAAGACTATAGATTTCTAACATCTTGGCATTAGATTGATTCAAAGCAATGAAGGCCATTGATACAATACAAAGCTACTGGCTAAGCATATAGGATTATTATGTTTTAATATTTTATTTATTTATTTGCAAGCAGAGAGAGAGAGAGAGAAGAGAGAGATAGGGATAATGGACAGATAGAGAGAATGGACCTCATCTCTCCAGCCCAGATTTTATTGTTATTGTTATTATTATTATTTAATGAGGCATGACTAGATAGAAATCTACCACAAAGAAGACCATTACAATTTTGATAAAATCAGGGTCAAAGACATATAGACAAATTTTACATTTTAGCAACAGAAAAAGAAGTGTCATCATGATTATAAGAATAGATTTTTGGGCTGGAGATACAGCTTAGTGGTTAAGGTGCTTGCCTACAAAGCCTAAAGACCCAAGTTTGATTCCCCAGAACCAACATAAAGTCAGATTCACAGAGTGATGCATGCATCTGGAGTTTGCAGCAACTAGAAGCCCTGGTGATCTCGTTCTCTCTCTCTCTCTTGATTGCAAATAAATGAATAAATATTTTAAAAAAGAATGATTTTGGTGACTGTAGAAGATTATGATCTAAGCACTAAAGAAGTCATTATTTTCTCTCCTTCTCTTGTCTCTAGACAACCAGCTCTTGTAAACGGACACAGCCATCTATCTTGTAAGAGACAGGGCTTCAGGTTGCTCTTGTCAACGCCTCTTAGAACTTAGGTAATATGAAGTAATATTAGATTTGTTTTACAATAATCCCAAGAGAAACTTCAAAACACAAGGCAGGGTATGGAATATGTAAGTGATTTCCTTTCAGAGCCACACTATGGGCTAGATAGATTACTCAGTGGTTAACGACACTTGATTAAAAAAAAAAAAGCCTGATAGCCCAGGTTAAATTCGTCACTATCCACATAAAGCAGATACACAAAGGGGGGCATACATATGGAGTTCATTTGAAGGAGGCAGAAGCCCTGGTATACTCATCCTCTTTCTCCTTCTCTCTTCTCCCCCTTTCAAAAGTAGATCCATACTATCTTTTTACACTACACTAAAATAACTAGCATTCTATCATTCCCCACTGTAACTTTTTTCTTCTTTTGGTTAGGCTCTTGCTCTAGCCCAGGGAGACCAGGAATTCACTATGTAGTCTCAGGCTGGCCTCAAACACAGCTTTTGATCTCCCTAACCCTTATTATAATAACCAGCTCCTGAGCTGATTTTATTTTGAACTCCAACCCACTCCAACTATCTCTTCACAAGTGTCGCACATGCTACTCTACGTCATCACAAAATGCAGTGACAGCCATTTCCTGATCATCTGAAATGTCAGCACAAATTCTGAGGTAAGAGTATAAGGAATTGGGTGCCCTTATGCACAAGTCCCTAACGGGGTGTAATGTTGGCTATTGAGACTTTAGGGGTTTAAGATAAACATTGATGTGTTTGAAAAAAATGAGTGAAGAATGAAAAGAAGCCTAAAAATAATGAATCAAAGAATTTGATCTGTGTACCTGCTATGGAAATATAAAAGGGATGTGAGACATTTATTGTACATGTATTTTTTGTTTGTTTGTTTTCTTTTGTCTTTTGAGGTAGAGTCTCGCTCTAGTTCAGGCTGACCTGGAATCCACTATGTAGTCTCAGGGTGGCCTTGAACTCATGACGAACCTCCTACCTCTGCCTCCCAGGTTCTGGGACTAAAGGTGTGCACCACCACGCCTGGCTTATTATACATGTATTTTGACTTTAGCTGGTATCCTGCTTAAAATTACTACATGATTTCTGGACCCTAACCATTCAGTAAACATTGAATAAAATGATTTTCTCATTACCCATGATCCGGACCAGTTAGATGTCTTTACAGTTAGAGTTTCCTCACATCTTCCCAATGCCCAGGCCTTGGCACACATCTGCTCTGGACACACCAATCTTCGTCCATTTCTTCAAACACACCATTTTATTTTCTCTGTGGAAAATCTTCCCAGTGATTTTCCATTTAGGGTCTACCCACTAATCTACCTACTCACCTTGCTGTATACAGTATTTTTAAAAATCTGCTCCCTTCTTCCAGAGCTCTTATCCATCACAGTACTGATAGCTTTCACCAAGGTAAGTCATATTTTTCTATAGAATATAAAGAAAAGATGATGTCTGTCCTATGCTCTTAAATGTCATCTTGCTTTTATGGCAACATTATTAGATAATAAGTGGTATTCTTTCTGGATGCATTATATGATTTGACAAAAGAAAGTGCCCATTGGCTGTAGTTAGTGGCAATAATCCAGATTAGAAAAGCTAGGACGCTGTGCCTATTGAAAAGGCCAAGTTCATCTGTGTCTCTTGATGCACACAAGTCTGGTTTTGTCCACCTCCCCTAAGATGACAGAAAAGATTCCATATTGCTCGCAGGTTGCACACATAAGAAATGCTATTGTCAGAGCCAAGTAAGTCAGTGCAGGAATAATCAGATTATTCCTTCATCTTATCTTGAATAGAAAAATAAAAGGCACTTTGTTGAAAATACCCTTGTGATCGAATTATATCTTTCATTTCTCAATGTTTGTTCTCTGTGATTAAAAATACCTAATTAAGGAATTACAACAAGGAAGGAGAAAAGAGTATTCCCCATACTAAATCGTTTCCTAAAACAGTGTAGAATATGAAACAGTGCTTGGTTATAAACAGACACTCAGAAAATATTAGTTGACTGAATGAATGCTGAAACTTACCTGGGAAGTATGGCATTATAGAATTAGAGTTATCTATGAAGTCAGTGTTTTTCTATGGTTCTACCTGAGCAACACTGTTATCTCATTATAAAAATTCAGATAAGCTGTTGTTGGTAAACCCAAGTTCCAGAATTGGGCTTTACCCCCTCATACCACCCACAGTGAGCTATTGGTAAAAAATGTGCATTAGGCACACAAAATAATGCAGGGCTTGGCCAAAGCACTTGGTTCCCCACCAGGACTAAATGGTAAAACTCTACTGCTGAAGAGCCCACAGGTAGTGGGCGATCAAGCTGGACTTGAGAGGGAAGCCAGCACCCTGCAGCCTAGCTCTCATAGTACCAGAAAGTGCTCCACCAGAAGACTGAGGGATTACACTCACCGACAGCATGAACAGGCAGTAGAGCCTACAAGCTACAAACACAACCAGCGAGGCAAGATGTACCAATCAATGCAATAGTGGCACATAGGTGATCGCGGTAATCAAGTGCTGTCTGATTGATTGGATATGAAGCCCATTCAGTAAAAGGGAATTGATGTCAGGTACTGAAAAACAGGTCAGATAGGCTCCAAAGGTCATAGATCCTGGAAGCCAGCTTTCACATATCATTGGCTAAAAAGAGACGATATGCCTATCAAAAACTCTTTGAAGTGTCTTTATCTTTTTTCATCCTTGCTGCTTTTGCTTCTGGCTATGGAATCTGCTTTTAGCAGATGACAGCAAGTAGCAAGGAGACCCTGGGCCCCTGAAAAGGCCCCTCTCTACACAAGCAAAGAAAGATGACAGCTTAGCATGAGATGAGCCATCTCTATCACATCTGCCAGGAAACATTACAGAGGAAGTGGTGGCTCAAGTATTAGTGAGGCTCTCCCTGCTAGCCTGACAACCTCCTCCAGGGAGATGATGGTAGACACTGAGGAGACTCAAAGCTTATCAAAGCAGAAAAATCAAAGGCTTCAGAGAGATCAGCATTCAAGGAGACTTATACTATGTCATGCAATGCTCAAGGAACACTGCAGAAGATATGGAGGAAAGAATGTGAGAGCCACAATGTGGGATGGTGCACTATAGGAGTTAGCTCCTGCACAGAAACTCAATGGTGCCTTCATGACCCCACAAGTAATTGCAGATAACCTTATGGAGGAAGGCCCTCAGAGGAATGGGGTCTGGGGAGAGGGGACAAAAGAATGGAATCTGATGGGAATATGACTGATTTGCAATATGTACATATATTATAGTTCTCAGTAAAAATGAAATAAAAACTACAGATTTCCTGACAATATATTTCTTCTTTCATATTTTTTTCTTTCAAAGGTTCATTTATTTTTCACTCTAAATTTACTGAGTCTAGGGAACTGAGTGGAAGAGAGGGCAGAAAGATTGTAAGAGCCATGGTGGAGGAGAATATCCAGATACATGGCCCCCCTTAGTAACAACATACAAAGGGAGTGGAACCAGGTTGACTCCTAGGCTATCCATAACCCCCTACTCCATGGACTGATCCAGACTACCCACGGAGGAGGATACCCAGGTGATTGAGGACAGGGAAGAGGGAAATCGGAGAATTGGGGACACCAACACATTATTTACTAATTCAGTGTATTTAACTATGGATAATGAAGATATAATTTATAGAAAAATTAAATAAATAAATTTACTGAGTCTAGCTATGTTGTACAAAGCAGATACCTCTCAATTCAGTCACTAAAAGCACCAAAAAATCATTTAATACATTAGGATTATAAATGAAATGACATAACTCCAAATGTTATTATTGATGCTGGGAAGAAGGGAAGAGACGGAAAAAGTGGCAGCATTATATTAGCAATTAGCTTTTAAGTATCTTCAAGTCCCTATAGTAAAGGATATCTCAGCAGTACAGCACAATATAATAGCACACACACTCTCTCAGGGACAGTAGATTTAAGTGATGAGAGAGGTTCTCTGAGAATCAGCACCAGCCTTGCAGGTTGAAGGCTACATGTACAGATGGCTTTTACTAGGGACTCTCTCTTATCTTTAGAACCTTTGGCTATGGGATTAATAACCCTACTTAGAGACCTCTGAGGTATTTCTCCACAGAACACAGTAATCTCTAATATCAAGCTTCCCTGTCTGACCCAGGAATATAGCCATCTTTATTCTGGCTTTATCTGCAAAGAGCCACTTGGCATTTTTACCTACCTCAGATTCCCCCACCCCAGGACCTCAAAGAACTACAAGCCCTGTGTGTCAAGTTTCAGAGTGGAATGTGTGAGGGTTCACACAGCTGTGGCAGTTAATTTTTTTTTTTTACAATTGCTTCATACAATGTTACTTTTAACACAGCTGATTTTCAGCTACGTAAAACTATGTTTAGATATTACCATGTGTGGGTCCTGTGTTCTCATGTGTATTGCTGTTATATGGCATTAGATACTCCATAAGAGCCTGGTCATACCTGTAATAACTAGCATTATTTGTAAAAGACCATTATGGCATGAAGAAACATACATACATTCAAGTTGGAGGGCATTGCCACCATCCAATTCCAGTCTCCAAAAGAGACTGAAACCAAATCAGTATGTTTTTCTCTCACAACCTAGAAGAGATTCCCTGCAGCTTCTTCTTGAGGGAGTAAAAGCTGCTTAGAACAGCGTGAAAATTCATGGCAAGAAGCAATAAAGGTGAGTTTTATACATTCCCATTATTGCTTCTACGTCTTTGCAATAATGTTTATTGACATGTTTGAACGGAGCACAAGCTGCAGTTCAGTTCAACTGCCTGTGAAAATGGGACATTTGTCAAGAAACAAACCTCGCAGTTTTTAGTGGCTCTGACAGTGGGTATTAGAAAGGATATTGATGGAAAAAACGAGAGAGTAGGCAGGCCTAGGGGGAGAGTGTTAAGGGATCTAGTCAGCGTAGATGCCTCCAGAGGAGGAAAAGGGGAGTAAAATCAAACACTAACCACATTGAGTGACTACCTTGAAGCCTATGAGCTTGCAGGGGAGCATCCACAAAAGCTTCCT
>PVHP010002121.1:0-94753 GCA_004024765.1 Zapus hudsonius
AAGCGAGCACGTACCAGGGCCACCACCTTGTGGGTCTGGCTTATGTGGGTCCTGGGGAATTGAACCCAGGGCCTTAGGCACTGGAGGCAAGTGTCTTAACCGCTGAGCCATCTCTCCAGCCCCTTGCTTCATTTTCTATCTTTTGATTTATTTTTTAGATTTGAGACAGCCTAAAATGTTATAACTGTTGCAGTTACATGTGATCATAAATCTGGGGCAGGCATATAAAGCAGAGATGACAATTTGCAATCCGGCTAGAAAAGCCAGTCATTGCAGGCTGTGGAAGGACAGAGGCGGTAAAGGCAGCAGAGCTGTGAGTGGAGACCTGTCTCCACTCCTCCAGCAAGGCTATTACTATTCTGATGCTTTGAGGCAACAAAAGACAACCCTATAGACTTGTGAGAAAAGCCAATTCAGGGATCAATCCTGTCTCCTCCTCTACAGCATGGAATCAAGTGGAAAGCAAGAGTGAGAAGCTGTTAGGTCATCCCCCACAACAGCTTCCTGGTGCCTGGAACTCCCTTCAAAGCTACACTCTCTAGATTTGGCCGCTCGGTCACTCTCTGCAGGTCTTGAGGATGTTTCAATCACCAAGGAAACCAACACAAACCAAGACAGCAAAGCAATTTAGAATTGTTTAGGGAGCTGGAGAGATGGCTCAGCAGTTAAAGGCACTTGCTTTCAAAGTCTAACAGCCCAGGTTCAATTCCCCAGTACCCACATAAAACCAGACGCACAAAGTAGGGCATGCATCTGGAGTTTCTTTGCAGTGGGCAGAAGACCCTGGTGTGCCCATACTCTTGTCTCTTTCTCTGTCAAATAAGTAAATATATGTTAAAATTAAAACAAAAATTAAACACCCTTTAGTCAGGTCTTTCTTCTCACAATAACTTAGGCTCAACCTGGCCTCTTTCTCTCCTAGTGTACCAGACACTTATTGAGAACAGGCTTAGAGTCACTACGCAGATATCATCTACTTGGACAAGGAACCCTATCCTTTCCTTCACACACTCCACTTCTGAAATGATTCTCTTCTCTAACAATAAATTTTCCCGCCAGCGGGTCAATCAGCGAAGGCTCTAGAGAGGGGTTGAGAATGAGAGGGGAACAGAGATGCAAGAGATGAGGTAAGATGGTGTTCCCATCAAACCCATTTTATTCCAAAGCAGGCAGCACTTAAATATCTTTTTGACAGGGGGATGCATAGGTGGTTACTTAGGAATTAGCATAACCAGGTTGCTAGGTAACCTGGCCACAGCAAGGGTCATGTGATCTCTAGGAGGAAACCTGCAGGCAGGAGAAAGTTTGGCAGAGAAATAGGAACTTAGCATTGGTTAGTAGGAGGAAGAACAGAGACCTTCAAAACAAATGTTGACGCAGTTTAAGGCACAATAACAGCTCCCCACAATAAATTCACATCTGGAGCCAGGCATGGTGGCACACGCCTTTAATCCCAGGACTCCGGTGGCAGAGGTAGGAGGATTGCCGTGAGTTCAAGGCCACCCTGAGACTACATAGAGAATTCCAGATCAGCCTGGACTACAGTGAGACCCTACCTCGAAAAACCAAAATAATAATAATAATAATAATTTTTCCCAAAAGCAATTTCTAGGGCTGGGTGTGTGATGGCCGGCTCATGACTGTAATCCCAGCAAGCAGGAAGCAAAGGTAGGATGGCTCAGGCTAGTCTGGGTTACACAGCTGTAGTAGTTTGTATGGCTGTCCCCCAAATAGATTCAGCAGTTTTATTAAAGCTTCTAATTTGTCTCCAGCCTCCAGGCTGAAGGAGCTGTCACTTTGGCTCCACCCTAAGGTGTTTCTGGGGAGTATCTGAAATTCCAGCCATAGATATATAAAGAGCAGTCTGAGCTTTGAGGAGCTCACTACTATTTGCTGGGGGTGTGTGTGTGGTGCTGGTGATGGGTTTTCTCTTTCTGCTTGGACCTTCCCTTGGATCTGTAGCTTCAACAAATCCTTTCCTCTTATAACTGTGCCTGGTTTGCAGATCCATCCCAGTGGTGGCAGACTATGACAATAGCATTGTCATTGTGACAGGTTAGGGTGACTGGGACCCCAAAGGTAGCCAGGTGTGTCCTTGGACTTATTTCTTGCCTTAACCTGACCCTCGGTGTCTCTTAGAACTCCAACCTAGTCCTAGAACTGTGATAGGTCAAAGCTAGACCAATCACTGTCTCTCTGGCTCACCTGAGCCAGAAGGATCAACTTATTAGAAGGGGGACAAAGAGCTCACACTCTTCCTCATGGCTGACCAGCAGGGAGACATCTAATTCTGCAGGCTTAGGTGAGGCCCCTTCACCCTGATGGCTGTGGTGAGGGCTGGGTTTTTTGTCTTTTCCCACATGGATCTTTTGTTCCCATGATGGAAGCCCTCATATTTCTCCTTCTTTCTCTTACTTGGCTGGTCGGCGCAGATCCCCTGGTTTCACAGCCATGTGCTCTCTCCTCACTTGTGGTGAGAGACCTCTGTAGCTTCTCCTCTCCTCCTCTTAATAAAGTCTCCCACTAGGGCTGGAGAGATGGCTCAGCGGTTAAGGCACTTGCCTCCAGTGACTAAGGCCCTGGGTTCAATTCTCCAGGACCCACATAAGCCAGACCCACAAGGTGGTGGCCCTGGTTCTCTCTCTCTGTCTCTCTCTCTATCTCTCTCCCCCTGTATCTCTCTGCTTGAAAATGAATAAATAAAAATTTAAAAAAAAAAAAAAAGTCTCCCACTAAACCTTATCATCTGGTGGTCGACAATCTTAATTCTTTAAATTTATATGACAAGAATCCGGGTACACTTAAGTTTTGAGGTGCGTTGGGCCTAGCTGGGAACTGCAAGTACCCCGTTACATCTCGATAATGATAATCATGATAATACCAGCAATAATAATAGCAGTATCTCCGCATTTAGGAGGAGCTATGAGTTCCAGGCCAGCCTGGGCTAGTGAGACCCTCCCTGGGGATCGGAGGTGGGTGATTCCTAGCTTTCATCAACCAGCCACCTGGATCTAACTGGCCAAGGCTGCACAGGCGTGGAGGTTGGAGGGCGGTATGGTTCCGGCCCGAATGCAATCATCGCAGATTTGCAGTCTCCGGGAACGCTCGCCGCCCCGACACCCACCTGCAGGCTGGCCGCCGCCCCGCACCGAGGGCTTGTGCACGCCGCACGCCGCCTTGACCACCGCGGCCATCGGAAGGAGCTGCTGGGACGGAGCCCTGGAAGGTGCAAGGTGGACGTTACCGGAGCCGGACTCCCGGGCACGCGCCGGGGGTCAGCGCGACCTGGAGCGCCTGCATCCCGGGGCAGCCCGCCCGCCCAGCCCGGTCCCCGGAGCCGAACCCCGGCGTCTCCCGCTGGGGCCCGCCGGCCTCGCCGCCCGCCTCCGAGAGACGCTCGACTCCGCCCGCCGAGTTGCCCGCCGAGTCCGCCGCCAGGCTTTTAAAAGCAAACTTCCGGTCGCTGGGCGGGAGGGAGCGGGGCTCGCCCTCTTCCGTACGGAAGTCTCCCTCCAGGGCCGCCTCGGGCGCCGCCATGCTGTACGGAGCCCCGAGCCCGCGGGTCTCAGCCCGGCCCGGACCCACTGGGCGAGCTTGAATGGAGCGACTGAGCCGCGGGGTCAGGGCCCCGCTCCGTCTGACCTCCAGGTCACAATCCTCTTTATTCGGTCTGTGGTTGCGAAGGACATGGGCAGCAGCAGAAGGTTTCTTCGTGGATAGTGCCAGTGCGAGTTACAAGGCACCCGATGGAGAGACGCAAAGCTACGCCTGCAGAATGCGCTACCATCTAACCATTAAGTGCTCATGTATGTCATCCAAAAAGCACTCACTGAGCACTTGCTAGGTGCTCAGCACCATTCTGAGTCAAGAGTTGGGAATGAGGGAGAGCGAATTCCAAAAGTGACCTTAGCTCCGCCCCCTGGACCCTTAATCATACACGTATTTACAATTGATGGTAAAACAATGAAGGAAAACCACAGATACTTTGAAAGAAGTAGAGGAACAATTTAAATTGGGAAGCCTGGGTTGGAGTTGGCTCAGCGATTAAAGGTTCTTGCTTGCAAAGCCTGAGGGTCCAGGTTCCATTCCTCCATATCTACATAAAGTCAGATCCACCCAAGGGTGCATGCATCTGGAGTTTGTTTGCAGTGGCAGGAGGCCCTGGCGTGTCCATTCTCTCTCGCTCTCCTTCCTTCTCTCTCAATTAATATTTTAAAAGATTGAAGCCCATTGTGGTTCACACCTACCTTTCCAGCCTTCAGGAGGTTGAAGCAGGAAAATTGCTATGAGTTTGAGGCCTTGTCTCAAAATCAAACTAAAAAGGGACTGGGGTTGTAGTGGAGCTTCTGTAGCATATGCAAGACCTGGGGCTGTCCCCCAAGCCCCCCCACACCAAAAAAAATGCAATGATAAAAAAAAAAGTGCCTATTGCCAGCCGTGGTGGCGCACACCTTTAATCCCAGCACTCGGGAGGCAGAGGTAGGAGGATTGCCGTGAGTTCAAGGCCACCCTGAGACTACATAGTGAATTCCAGGTCAGCCTGGGCTAGAGAGAGACCCTACCTCGAAAAACAAAAAAACAAAAACAAAAAAAAAAAAGTGCCTGTCAAGAAAGCTGATAAAGAAGTGCAAGAAAGGTGAGAAGAAAAGGAACCCAGGGCCTGGCGTGGTGGATTGCGCCTTTAATCCCAGCACTCAGGAGGCAGAGGTAGGAGGGTCGCTGTGAGTTCCAGGCCACCCTGAGACTACAGAGTGAATTCTAGATCAGCCTGGGCTAGAGCAAGACCCTCCCTGGGGGGTGGGAGGGCAAGAAGAAAAGGCTCACAGGGTGGTGTTCTAGAAGCCAAGAAGGAAGTGGCGCACTGCTCCTGCAGGAGAATGTGGTAAGCTTTGGCAAGTAACTGAAAGGTTCAGGTGAATCTCAAGTTCAAATTCAAGGTCAGGCTGGCAAATAAATGATCTAGTCCCTGTTTCAAAATACAAGGTCAAAAGAAGACTGGGAATGCTGATAAAGTGCTTGCCTAGAACGGTTGAGATCCTAAACTCAATCCTGGCACTCCAATCAAATAAGTAAATAAACCAGAAGCAAGCAAGATGAGACCTGAAAAGGAGTCATTCATTCAATCAATCAATTAATTAATTAATTTGTTTGCAAGGAGACAGTGAAAATATGGATACAACAGAATCTCTTGTCACTGTAAGTAAACTCCAGAGGCATGCACTACGTTGTGCATCTGGCTTTATGGGGGTGTACTGGAGGCCAGCAGGCTTTGGGAGCAAGCATCTTTAACTGCTAAGCCATCTTCCTGGTCTGGATCATTGAGTAATCACCGACTCTAGCAAGAGGAATTCTGGTGGAAGCAGAATTGGAGTTAGAGGATGGTGGTACAGGAGAATATGTGAAGGGAATAGATCACAAAGAAGAAGCTGGAGGTGGGCTGCAGAGGTCAAAGGAGGGTTTCACAAAGATGTGCAGATAGAGACATGCCAGCTAAGAGATGATTTAGGAGGAGAGGTGCTGGTCAGAGAGCAGCATCTGCAAGCTGGTTATTTTTTTTTTTAATTTTTTAAAAATATGTGTCCATTGCTGGGCATGGTGGCACATGCCTTTAATCCCAGCACTCTGGAGGCAGAGGTAGGAGGATTGCCGTGAGTTCAAGGCCACCCTGAGAACATAGTGAATTCCAGGTCAGCCTGGACTAGAGCGAGAGAGACCCTACCTCAAAAAAACAAAAAAATATATATATATATATGTGTCCACAAAATAACTATTTTATCTGTGGTGTCCTTTTCCTTGATACAGGGTCTTATATAGCTCAGGCTGGCCTAGCTATATAGGTGAGGATAGCTCCAAAGATAGCCTGATCTTTCTGCCTCCATCTCCCAAGTGCTGGGATTGCAGGCCTGCACCATTATGTCTGGTCCACATAACTAAACAAATGGTGTACGAGCAAGGTGTGCTGCTGGATGCCTACCATCCTAACACTCGGGGAGGCTGAGGTAGAGGAATGCTTCCCCCTCCCTCTCAAATTAAAAAAGTACCCTCTTGTTTCAATTAGTTCATGGCTAGTTGTGCCCCCCCCCATAACTTTAGGTAGTTGTGAGGGACATAGTTTTAGCTTGTTGTATATTGCGTATATTTCACATTCATTTATTTTTTCCTCTTGGTGTTTCACCGTCTATGTCTTCATGGAGGGGATGCTGAAGCTGGGATCCAGAGCCTTGCACATGCTAGGCAAGCCCTCTACCACTAAACCGAATTCCTACCCACCATTGTCATGTCTTCAAATTTACTCTTTTCTTTTTACTGTAATATCTAAACTGCTAATCTCATTCACTGATTTGTTTGTTTGTTTGTTTTGAGGTAGAGTCTCCTAACTCTAGCCCAGGCTGACCTGGAATTCAGTCTGTGGTCTCAGGTTGGCCTCAAAATCACAGCGATCCTCCTACCTTGGCCTCCCAAATGCTGGGGATTAAAATTGTGTGCCAACACACTTGGCTTGCTCGCTCTTTCTTCTTTCTTTCTTTCTTTCTTTCTTTCTTTCTTTCTTTCTTTCTTTCTTTCTTTTCTTTTCTTTCTCTCTTTCTTTTTTATAATATTATATATATATATATATATATATATATATATATATATATATATATATATATATATATATGAGAGAGAGAGAGGCAGACTTAGAGAGAATGGGTGTGCTGGGGCTCCTTGCTTCTTACAAAGGAACTCCAGTCACCTGCACTACCCAGTGTATTTGGCTCCACATGGGTGCTGAGGAATCAAACCTGGCTCTTGGGCTTTGCAAGCAAGCACCTTTAACTGCCGAGCCATTTCTCCAGGCCTTCATTTGTTTCTTGTCTCTCAGGGATGACTGGCCTTTGCTATCTGAGTCCAGTGACTTTCAATCCATTGTTTCATGTCCTTTATTGGATGGCTGTTTCAGTGGGATGCTAAGTTTGGTCCCTGCTACTCCATTTTGGCTAGAAAGGGACATTGTAGCAAACATTATTTATGAAGTTTTAATGCAGCACTGAGGGTTGGACTTGGAGCTTGCAGATGCTAGGTGTATCAGAACTGTAAATATGTTTTTGCTCAAACTATGAAACTACAGGTTAAGGTTATTGCGTTTTGGGGAAATTATCTCCATATGTCTTCCTTAAAAGCCAATCCTACTCCCTCCCTCCTGCCTTCTTTTCTTCTGTGTGGTGCTGACGATGCATGGTAGACAAGTGCTCTATCAATAAGTTTCATCTCCAGACATTTGCTTATTGAACCTTGGTCTTACTTGATAGCTCAGGGGAACATACGCAGGAGACAATGCTGAAAATTGGTTCCCTTAAAACTACGTGTCCCCTACCTTTTTTAGGAGGCCAAATGTCTTATCCATCAGGCCACTGACCTACCTTCTTTAGTCTTCATGTTCCTGGAGGGGAGCATGAGCTCCTTTGAAGACCTCTGATACAAAGTCTATGTAGCCACTGATGGCGCCATTGCTTCCTTCATTGTGACAGAAAGGATGAGAGAAGAGGGTAGAAGTAGAGATAGGTAAGTCAACAGAACTTGATAATCTCTCTCTCTCTGAAAGCTTTTCTATCTTTCTTTTTATTTACTTTTTTTTTTTTTCGAGGTAGGGTCTCACTCTAGCCCAGGCTGACCTGGAATTCACTGTGTGGTCTCAGGATGGCCTTGAACTGTGTGTGTGTGTGTGTGTGTGTGTGTGTGTGTGTGTGTGTGTGTGTGTGTGTATGCAGAGAGAGAGAGAGAGAGAGAGAAAGAAGAGAGAGAAAGATGGAGGGAGAGAATGGGCACGTCAGGTTCTTTTGCCACTGCAAACAAACTCCAAATATATCTGACACTTTGTGTATCTGGCTTGACATAGGTATCAGGGAATTGAACCTGGGTTGTCAGGCTTTGCAAGCAAGTACCTTTAAACACTAAGCCATCTCTCCAGCCTCAATTGTTGTTGTTGTACCTATGGGGATTATAAGCCAGCCTCCCCTTGCCAGTGTTTGGCACACCTTCCTGCCGCTGTTTGCAATGCTGTGGCAGAGGTGATGTCCACCCCTCTGCTCATGCCATCACTTTCCCTGCCATGATGGAGTCTTCCCTCGAGTCCCTAAGCCAAATAAACCCATTCCTCCACAAGCCGTTTTTGTTTGGGTTCTTTCTGCACAGCAACTAGAAAGCTGACTTCAACAGGGCCTCATGTAGCCTAGGCTGGCCTCCAATTCACTATTAGTAGAGGTATTTTGCCATCTCCTCGGCTGCTTTCACTTATAGTTAAAAATGACCTTGAAGCCAGGCGTGGTGGCACATGCCTTTAATCCCAGCACTTGGGAGGCAGAGGTAGGAGGATCCCCGTGAGTTCAAGGCCACCCTGAGACTACAGAGTGAATTTCAGGTCAGTCTGGACTAGAGCGAGACCTTACTTCGAAAAACAAAACAAAACAAAAAAAGACCTTGAATTTTGGTCCTCTTGCCTCTACCTCCCAAGTACTCAGATTATAGATGTGTGCTCTCTTGTCTAGTTTCTGTGGTGCTGAGCACTGAATCCAGAACCTCAGGCATGCTAGATCAGCACTCTACCTACTGAGCTACATCCCCATCCTGCTCTGCTTTTTAAAATATATTTTATTTGAGGGAGCTCATTCTCCCTTCCCTTCAAATAAAAAAAATATTTTATTTATTCAAGCAAAGAGAGAGAGAGAGAGAGAGAGAGAGAGAGAGAGAGAGAGAGAGAGAGAGAGAGAGAGAAAACCAGGGCCACCACCTTGTGGGTCTGGCATATGTGGGTCCTGGGGAATTGAACCTGGGGCCTTAGGCACTGGAGGCAAGTGCCTTAACTGCTGAGCCATCTCTCCAGCCCTGCTCTGCTTTTTTGAGACAGGGTCTCATGTAAGCCCACACTGGCTTCCAACTTCCCTTGAAATCTTGATCCTCCTTCCCCAATTTACCAAGTGCTGGAATTTCAGGTATGTGCTACCATGCCCAGCACCCAAATGAGTGTCTCAGTGGAGAAGCTATTTCTGGAATTTTTCAGGGTGTATGTGGTTGCTTTGGCTGTTTTCTTTGCCTTACATTCTACTTCTAAGCCACACATGTCCAGGGTCATACACTCAATTCAGTTGTCCAAAGTAATAATTATGTAAACAGGTTTGCTGAAATTGAAGAGAAGCTGGAAGTGCTTTAAGTCTGACATCCCAAAGTCAGGGCTAGAGAACTAGCTCATTTAAGCCCTTTTGGTATGGAGTTTCTCTCTCTCTCTCTCTCTTTCTCTCATTATTTCTGTTTCCTATGTTGGTAACTACACCTGAGACCTTTGCACATGCTAGACAAGCACTTTATCACTCTACCACTGAGCTACATCCCAGTACCAAGGTGATATTTTAGATTAGCACTAGGTTCTTGCAATCCTCTGGGCCCTGTGTCATAACGAATAAACATGGTCAGTACATCTGCTACTCTACCTGTCTTCCTGTGTGGCTGTATGGCAATGGCTGGCAAGAATGAGACCTGGCAATCTCTAAAAAGAGCTCTCAGGTGTGCCCAAATCCCCAGTGCCCACACACCACCTGTCTATACTCTAGGACTGTAATAGTTGTGTTCAGGCAGCTTTGGAAGCTCCAGTTCTTGATATCAATCTCTTCTTTGCAAGATACACAAAAGTGAGAGGTGATTTTATTTTTGAGACAGGGTCTCATGTAGCTCAGGTTGGCCTCACATTGCCACTGTAGGAAGGATGATCTTGAACTTCTGATCCTCTGGCCTCCATATCCCAAGTGATGGGATTATAGGTGTATAACACATAGCCAAGGGCCCATGAGCTTGCTAGTGTGCAACAGCATGAGGTAGAAAAGCCAAGAGAGATGCTGAGAAGATACTGATGGAGCCCAAGGCATCATGCATACTAATGTGCCATGTCACTATGTTATAGTCCTGGCCCAAGGCAGAACTAGTGCTCAGAAGTTACTCATGTTCTTGCTGTGAGCCATTGTCCTAGATAAGATCAGACCTCTTTCAGCCTGGCTCAGGGATAAAGAGGGGCATAGTTCATGCTGTAGAGAAACCAGGATCCTGATGACAGCCACAGGCCAGAGAGGCTGAATGCTACTTGAGCATAAAGAAAGACCCCAACCCACCTCCACGCCACTAGAGGGACAGGCCCCAGGTAGGTCTTAATATATACTAATAATTTCTTCTCCTTCCAAATGTTAGGAGTTGTCTCTCTCTCTGTCTTTTTGTTGCTGTTGTTTGTTTTTTGAGGTAGGTTCTCACTCTAGCCCAGGATGACCTGGAATTTACTATATAGTCTCAAACTCGCAGTGATCCTCCTACCTCTGCCTCCTGAGTGCTGGGATTAAAGGCGTGTATCACTACATCCTTCTTTTCTTTTTGGTTTTTTTGAGGTAGGGTCTCGCTCTAGCCCAGGCTGACATGGAATTCACTATGTAGTCTCAGGGTGGCCTTGAACTCACAGTCATCCTCCTACCTCTGCCTCCCAAGCACTGAAGAATGTTGTGTTTTTTTTTCTTTCTGAGTTAGGGTTTCACTCTAGTCCAGACTGACCTGGAATTCACTATGTAGTCTCAGGATGGCCTCAAACTCACAGCAACCCTCCTACCTCTGCCCTGAGTGCTGGGATTAAAGGCCTGTGCCACCACGCCTGGCTTTTCTTTTTGAAACAGGGTCTTGCTATGTTGCCTAAACTATCCTTGATCTAGGCTCAAGTAATCCTCCTGCCTTGGCTCCCAAGTATCTGGGACTTCAGGTATAATGCCGCCGTGCCCAGATATGGCCAGAAGTTACCTATCTTGATTTAATTATCTTATAAGGAGCCAACTCACACAGTCAGCTCCTTGTGCCCACGATTCTGCATTACAGGCTCAACCACACAGATCAAAAATATTTGGAGAAAAAAAAAATCACATCAAAACTGAGCACATAAAAAAGACACAAAACCTGAACACGTACATATTTTTCTTGTCATTATTACAACAACAACACAGTGTAACAACGACTGACATGGCATTTACATCATAGTAGCTATTATATGTCATCCAGAGATGATTTGAAATATACGGAAGGATATGTATCGGTTATATGCAAATACTACACAATTTTACACAAGGGACTTGAGCATCCTTCGATTTTGGTATCCTGGGGTAGGGTGAGGGATCCTGGAATCAATTCTCCACAGACACTGAGGGACAACTGTCTTCTGTCTTCATCATACTCTTATGTCTTATTTTGGCTTCTGCTCCACTTGTCCTGGGCTGTTTGGGGATGGGGGTAGGTCTCAACAACATGAGTACACAACAAAACAAAAAGACCCTGTAACTTGCCACTAGCTTTACCACAGCCTGGCCCTTACCATTCTTTTTGCTTCTCTAACACTCATACATAAAATGGCCTAGATCCGTGGCCTCATGCCAGGCTAAGGGTACTGCAGGGAAACAGAGGGTCCCTGGAGAGCTGCACTGTCTGGGGAGGCCACCATGGTTCTGTCCCTGTGCATTCATGGGAGTAGCTGCTTTTTATCTATGTGACACACTGGACACACTGGATTTGCACACAGGCTTTTTTGAAAGAAGGGTCCTTAGCCTAGAATGTTTAGAAGCTGCTAGAACTGCTGATCATTATAGCCCTTCCATTTCATGTGGGTGGTTTTCTGAAGCTCAGCTCAGTTGTTCCTGCTTCCGGTAGCCTTCCTGGTTACCTCACTGCGGGACCGAGCTCCTGTGACAGTGATAGACTTGTTGAATGCCTGCCTGTGTGTATAAGCTGTTTCCCCAGCTAGTAGCCAAGCTCTCCAAGGACAGGTATTTGGTTTTGCTTTCGCACATCTGTTCCTAGTAATGCCGTGTGCAAAGTGCATTATTGATACTACCTAGTGTCACATACTGTCACATGGGCCTAAAACCTCGGGACAGATTCTTTGCTTCGGGGAGAGAAAGCCAGAGTACCCCACCAGAGAGATGGATCTTTCAAAAACCAGGTCCCTGACTTCCAGCAGCTTCACACCCACACACTCCCCAAAGGACAGGTCTCAGTTCCTATCCTAAGTGGATTCAGTTCAACCTCACCTGTTCCCCGGTACCTCTCCTGGCAAGGCCTCTTTGTGCACTATGGTCATAAAAGAGGCATGCCCTCGAAGCCCAAGAATCAGACCAGCCATGATATTGGTAGGTCCCATTGCTACTAGCATCTCAGTGAATTCCAGAAGGAAACACAGGGGAGATGAGGAAACCCTTTGGGGTCTACTCAGAGTATAGCTCATTCTGGGGTGGAGGCCCAAATGGGAGGCAGGGTTTACACAGAGACACTCAAGAAAGGAGATCAGATGACAGTGCCAGAAGCAAAGGATCAAGACAGCAGGGACAATGGCCCTGAAGCAGGTAACCAGGAGAATGAGTCAGGAAATCACCCTGCCACTGACTGCCAAAGCAATGTTGGAGAAATCCAACTGACTTAGTCTCAATGTCTTTACCTGTAGAGGGGGGTAAAAGAACCTGACCAGCTGCAGGCCCATCTCCAGTGCAAGGAGACTGAACAGGTGCCGAGACAGAAATGAACTACTGTTCATGACCAGGGAGCACACTGAAGCCCACTTCCTGGGAGGGAATCTTAGAGTTTAGGGATGCTCCAAGGGCCACTTTCCTGCCTCCTCCTGCTCCACTCTCAGCAGCCATCTCTGCCCTGCCTTGGAGAACTTCTGGTCACACTGAGTGTGGCGGTAGAAGACAGAGGCTCCAGCCCACCTGGCTCCTGATGAAAAGTCAGTGGGAGAGGGATTTAGGAGACTGAGGAGGTTCTCAAGGGCCTTTCTGGTCAGTGAGGTACCCCATTAGGACCCCAAAGATGGGGTACCTTAGTGTCACTGAACTCCTTGCCACTTGGGAGAGAGCTGATCAGCCCTTCCTGATACCTGGAGCTGCACATCTGGCCTCCCCACTTTCCAGAGGAGGGGGTCCTTGTTGGCACTGTAAGGGCAGAGGAGCCCTCAGGAGATCAGAAGAAGAGCCTGGTATTGCCTTGCAAAGGCGCTCCCTACTGAATTCTCCAGGTGTAGGGGTAAGTCGTAGAGTGATCAGGGCTGGCACATCTGGCAGGGTTTTAAACCCACAGCTGGAGGATGAGATGCCATGTGGGTTTGGAGAAACACCTTCAGGCTCTAGGCTGGTAGAGCCCCTGTCTTTTCATCAGTGACAGGGCTCTGCACCCCGGTCTGGCCTCTCTTGGCCTCCTTCAGCTGCTGTAGCCTGAGGTGTGGGTGCTGGGCCTGCGGAGCCAAACATCTGGCAGATCTGGCTGGCTGTTGGGCAGCACCACAGGGCTGCCATCGCCTGCCCCTCCACGGCCCTTCCAGGAGGAGCTGCTGTGGTGGGAGTTGGGCAGAGTTGGGTCATAGACCGTCTCCTTCAGCGCCAGCCACAGGGTGTCACGCTTCCCATTTAGCTGACCCCGCTCAAGAATTGGTTGTCCGGTCTCATCCAGGTCTTCTGGGGAGGCGCCCATGGAATCTGGCACACGGGCACTGGGTTCAGAGGTGCTTAGACAGGTGTCATCAGAGACGCTGAGTCCTTCCAGGGTGCTCACAGAGGAGCAGAGGCCATCGGGGAGTTCTTCAACCTTGGGCTTGGGGAGGTGGGCGGGGACTTCTGGCGAGGCCTGCAGAGGCTCAGCTTTCTGCTCCTGGGAGTCCTGCCTGATCCAGGTTTGGGGGCTGGAGCCGGCCTGCTTATAGGGAGAGGAGGTCTGCAGGGCTGGGCACTGGCTGAAGACGGCCTGGTGGTCCAGGAGCAGGTCCCTGGGGGAGGCAGGGGCTGGTGGGTGGCGAGCGCAGCAGCCGCCATCAGGCAGCTGCAGATCCTCAGAGAGCACAGACGGCCTGTGGGACAGCTTGCTGGTGGCCGTGCTGGTGTCAAAGCTGGGGCTCCGGCGACGGGCGAGGGGCTGCAGCTCATAATGCTCTGAGCAGGACCCAGGCGCCCCAGGTCGGGCCTTCTCATCCGGGTCCTCAGTTCCGGCATCCCATGGCAGATGGGCACAGGGCCACAGGATCTGCCCGCAGTTCTTCTCCGGCCCAAAGAAGCAGCAGAGAGACTGAAAGAAGAAGCTGGCGAAGCCGCAGCTGATGAACTTGACCATCATGAGGGTGATGCCCAGCTTGCGGTAGAGCAGCACTGTGGAGGGCAGCATGAGCACCCCGGAGGCGAAGAGCGCCGCTGTCCCCACTGCCGTGGCGCGGCTGGTCTGGCGCAGCGAGAAGGCCACGCGGCTCAGGCGGTCGGGGTGTGGGCACAGGTGGTAGGAGATGCAGTAGTTGATGGTGAAGTCCACCGAGAGGCCCACGGAGGCCGAGAGGAAGAGGGACTCGGCCGTGTTAAGCTGCCACTCAAGCAGGACCAGCAGCCCCGCGGTGAGCAGCACGGTGCCCGCCACCGTGGCCACAGAAAACAGGCTGAGGGGGACGTTCCAGGTGCCCAGCAGAAGGGTGGCGAAGGCCAGGGCCAGGGCCAGGGCCAGCACCACGGCGGGCTCGGTGCTCAGGCTGTGCTGCAGGCTGTACAGCTCCAGGCGGCTGGTGAACCAGCCTCGCCGCAGGCCCGGAGGGGCCCTGGCCAGCTCAGTGGCCAGCCAGCGGCTCACGTCGGCGTAGAAGCGGTGGACCTGGCCATACTCCGCGCTCTCGGGGAAGTTGCTCTGGAACTGCAGGACCAGGGCCGCCAGGTTGCCGCGGGCGTCGAAGCGGAGTCCCAGGTCCCGGGGGCCGTCGGGCCCCTGGTCCAGCGCCATCATCTTGAGGCAGTGCAGGAAGAGCTGCGGGGCCCAGGGGAAGTCCGACTGGCCACAGCAGACGCCGGGCCCCGGGCGGGCACAGGCGGGGCCGTCCATCCACCGCTGGAGGGCCTCCAGCAGGCACAGGGTGGGCCACCCCGCAGGCTGGCCGCCGAAGAAGCTCTCGTTGCGCGCCCGCTGGCAGAGCGCCAGGAGCCAGCTCTGGGCTTCGGGGCTGCTGGCCGAGAAGTCGGGGTCGCTCACCACCGAGCTGTTGCTGCGCGGGTCCAGGGGGTCGCTGGTGTCCGCCGGCAGGACCCCCCACACCAGCGCCACCGGCAGGTGGCCGCCCTGGTCCGGCGGCGGCTGCTCGAACAGGAACTGCTGGCGGTACTCGGCGTCGAAGCGCTCGAACGGGTGGCTGGGCCGGAAGACCTGGCCGCCGCGGGGCAGCAGGATGGGCAGCTGCAGGCGGGGGCTCACGCCGCCGATGTAGGCGCCCCCCGCCGCCAGCGCGGCGAACCAGCAGATCCAGATGTAGCGGAACTTGATGACGCCGCACGGCAGCAGGCGCTGGAAGAGCAGGCGCGACAGGATGGCGGCCGCCCGGCGGAGGCCGCGGAGCCGCCGGTGCAGCGCCAGCAGCAGCCGCCACGGGTCGCTGCCGCCGCGCGGGCCGGGCGCCCGGGGCACGCAGCCGCGCGCCAGGTAGCGCTCGTGCAGCACCACGGAGGCGGGCAGCCAGACGAGCGTGAAGCCCGTGTGCACGAGCACGGCCGTGCCCATGAAGAGCGCGAAGCAGCGCACGGCGGGCAAGCGGCTCAGGTAGCTGCCGTAGAAGGCGGCGCCGCTCGTGAGCCCCGACACCAGCAGCAGGTAGCCGAAGTGGTGCATGGTGCGGCCCACGCGCTGGGCCAGCCCCCCGGAGGGCACCTGGCTGCGGCTCAGGCGCCACAGGTCGGAGAAGATGAGGGTGTGGTTGATGCAGACGCCGCTGAGGAAGACGAGGGCCGCCAGGTTCACGAAGGGGAAGTAGGCCATGCGGAAGGCCACGTGGTAGAGAAAGAAGGCCACCATGAGCGAGCCCAGCACCCCCAGCAGCACCATGAACGTGATGAAGAGCGAGCGCACGTAGAGGGCCGTGCCGAGGAAGATGGCCACCAGGGCCAGCAAGGGGTACACCGTGTCCAAGGCCAGGTAGTGCTTCAGGAGCGTCTGCTTGAGGCCCAGGTCCATGCCCGAGATGGACGTGTAGTTATCGGAGACCTCCTTTGGCTCGGCCAGGCCGTCCAGGTAGATGTCCAGCATGGCGGCGCTCTTGAGAACGGGCAGGAACAGCAGGCTGAACTTGAGGGAGGGCACCTGGTAGTCGGCGGTCTGGGGGCTGAGGAAGTCCCTGTCCAGCAGGAAGTGCAGCAGCTGGTAGACCGCGCTGCTCCGGGAGCACTTGGTGGGAACCTGGGCGCAGTACGGGGGCCGGTTCTGCCCAGATCCCAGACAAGGGGGCGCCAGGACACCCCGGTGGTAGTAGGGGGCACAGGACCGGAGCAGGGCTAGGGTGCGGGCTGCGTCGGCTGGGGTCGTGTCCAGGCACGAGGAGCGGTTGGACAGAACAGCCAGATAGTTGCCCAGGGACCAGCTGGGGCAGCACTCATTGGCTGCGTTACGCTGGCACAGAGCCCCAAAGCTGGCGTGAGAGCGGATCTGTGGGTACACAGCAGGAGAGAGCTCAGGGGCAGCCCAGGGATCAGGTCACCCTTGCCCTAGCCCAGGCCCTCTCTCCTCCTCTCGGGTTGCAGGCCAGAGGGGGAAGAAGGATCTGGATGGATCGACACACTTGCCTTGTCTGGGAGCTGCCTTTGGCTCCTAGGTCAGGTGCTAGCAGCTGCATCTTGACCCCATCTAGAGGGACCTCAGAGATGCTGTCCCGGGCCCTAAGGACCCACTTAGGTCTCAGACGCCAGTCTATACTGTTCGAGGTGGAACGGGAGTGGAGGTGACAGCCACACGTGGAACAGGGCCAAGGGACCAGGGAGCCGGAAGCAAGCAACGGGAAAGTGGAGGCCAGAACATTCCAGGATCAAGGGCATTGCCAAACCGGGCCTCAGCCCTTCCTCTCTCCCTAGCTGCTTAAATCCTCTGAGGGCCAGAGCTGTTTCTTTTTGCCACCTTCACCGTCTCTCTTCTCTTACCTACCTTGCCCCTGACTTCGAACCAGTGGGTGTAGTACACACAGCTGCCACTTGGGAGTCCCAAGTCCTGATCTACCACTAACTGTCTGCATGGCCTTGGGTCTGAGATTGTGATAACAATGGTTAACATTTATTGATTAATAGTGCCAGGAATGATGCTAGGTTTTTCTAAAATAGCTTGTTTAATCCTCACAGCATCCCTATCAAGACAATATTGTTATTAAGCCATTTAATATACATGGGGCTGAGGCTATCTATAGCTCAGTGGTAAAGCACGTACTTAATTATAAGGATCTAAGTTTGATCTTCAGCAGCACAAAAACAAAATGAAACAAAAAAAAAAAAACAACACATAGAAAACATTGAGAAGTTAAATCATGCAGTGGCTTTTGGGCCTGGACCCTGAAAGGGGTCTAATTTAGAAGCTGAACTTATTTTTCTTTAAAACAAAAACAGCAAGCTGGGTGTGTATGGGCAGAGGTAGGAGGATAGCTGTGAGTTTGCGGCCACTCAGACTTTACATAGCGAATTCTAGATCAGCTTGGGCTAGCGCAAAACCCTACCTCGAAAAACAAAACAGAACAAAAAGTCATGCAGCAAAGGAGCCTTAAACTCAGGCATGTAACTCCAAAGCACTTTGTTTTTTGTTTTTCAAGTTAGGTGTGTATAGTGTATCGACGTGGTTCTACTGCTTGTTGGCACTGCTAGTGAGGGCACGGAGAACAGTTAGGGTCTCACTCTGGCCCAGACTGACCTAGAATTCATTCTGTAGTCTCAGGCTGGCCTCAAACTCATGCTGATCCTCCTACCTCTGCCACCCAAGTGCTGGAATTAAAGGTGTGTGCCACCATGCCCAGCTCAAAGCACATATTTTTAACCATGTCTTCGGATACTCTGGATAGCCTGATGTGTGTAACACAGTGTACTTGGGCTACAGAGTGGTTTTCAGCAGCAAACCTTCCATAGATTGCATATGTTTCTCCAGTTAGCACAGTTGGATTGGTAATGTTTGGGTTGGTGAGGCCGGAGCCTTGGAGCTCACAATCTCAGCCAGGCTCAGGGTTTTGTGAGACCCCCTTTGGAGTCCTTAGAGCACCAGTAGCTTGCCTCTTCTGAAATCTGCAGACTTCTTTTCCCACCCCACCTGGAAGCTCTCAGTAGAATGCAATACATTCCTAAACAGGGATGAGCTCTTCCCCATTCACCCTGCAGGCTTCCGTGTATGCCCTTGAGATCAGGTACCTCATATGCTCACTTCCCTCCCAAGCCCTTGACATGTACCCAGCCAGCTCACCTGCTCCTGTTCTATGCGACACATGGAATGGATGGCATGTAGGTTCCACAGGCTTCCCCCGGAGGTGGACACGAACACCAGCTTTGCGTGGCTTTTCTCTGCAACGCACCCCCATGGAATTCAACCCTTCGATCCCAGGTCCTGGGCCCACCAAAGCATGTGCAAAACAGCTTCCCAGGAGCCCAAAGCCCTGTGCCTGACTGCCTGATCTTACCCCTGGGCACCACACCACCGGACTTGACCCCACCTGGTTGGAATGCTTCATCCCTGCTTCATACTTCCATCTTCCTTGACGTGAGTGTGGCTAGTGGCTTTGTTCCCTCTTGGTCTTCCCTTCTTTGCTCTAGGTCTATTCACCCTACCAGGTGAGGTGGGACCACCACTGAAGCCTGGATGGTCCAGGGTGCAGCTTACCAGGTGGGCCACAGAAGAAGTTCTCCTGCCCATTGTCTTCCAGGGGCTCCACCATTCTCCGGACCCGGACCACACTCTCCTGGGCCCTGCCCCAGGCTGCGGGACTCAAAGTGCTGTGGAAGTTGGAGCTGAGGTAGAAAGAATATCAGTGTCGGGCAGCATTCAGGTTGGAAGACTCACAAGAAGCCAGAGATCACTTCCCAGGGAGCAACAGCAAGCCCCTCTGATAAGCCTTTAGGGAGGACACCCCATGTCCCCTCCTAGATACCTTGTTCTTTTTCCATATGCCACCCTTGGTAGAAAGACAGGAACCCGTTACCTGTTCATCTCAGGGTCTGGAGAAAGAGAGAGCAGCTTTCTGGGGCCTGTGAGGGCCTGTAGTGCTTTCCAGACCTCTAGCTTTCGTCCGATGTCTGTATCACGAGGCTCAAAGCCCTGCAGAGAGGAGGGCCGAGAGGAGCAGGTGGGCAGGGGGCACTCTCCTAGTGAGCCCTTCTCAGCCCCTTTGGGTTTCCTCCTGCTTGTATTATACCAACTTCACAGCTCTCTCTGGAGGTCAAGAGCCCACCATTGCTACCCTGTTCCCAGCTGGGCCAACTTTTTGCAGCAGACTGAGCTGTGATGGCAAGGCCAGGGGGTCCCCCTCCCCTCCCCTTGGCCTCTCACCAGTAAAGGCTCATCGAAGTCAGGCATCTGGCCACCCAACAGTCCAGCCAGGGTGCAGAGAAGCATGACAGCCAGACATAGCAGTAGTACAGCCACTGGCCACTCAGCAATCAGCTGGGAATAGCTGGAAAAGAAGGAGGGAGCCCACATGAGTTGATGTTGGTGTGGTGGGGGCTGGTGGGCTGGGGTGGTAGATCAGAGAGCACGTGGAGTGAGCATCAGCCTGGCCACTCCTAGGAGCTCAGGCAGGCCCAGCCTACCTCTTTGGCATCCGGAAAGACCGTTCCTGCCTGTGGAAGAGAAGAAAAGACATTTACCACAGCCTTCCAGTGGGTGCTTGTGGAGGTTGTGGTGGGGTGGGGGGAGGGGAGATAGAGGAGAGTGCTGGGATAGGAGAGAGAGAGGGTGTAAACGAGAGAAGGCAGGCATAGAAGATGGTATTAACCCTTCAGACTTTCCCAGTCCCAAGTTCCAACTCTCTTCTTACTCGGGGACATCTAGGCTGCCTTCTTCATCAAAGACCCAGGGGCTTTACCCTACCTTCTGAAGGCAGGAGGCAGGTTGATGGGTCCCTCCTTACCTGACACTGACCACGTGGTGTGGCACAGGTGGCTTCCAGGCCCCGTTCTGCTGTGAGGGGTCTGACGAAGTGCTGAAGTTGGAGCCATGGGAACACAAGGCTGCCTGGTCTCCCAGTCCTAGTAGAGAACTCCCTTCTTGATAGTCCTGTGGAGCTCGAGGATAGGCGAAATGGCCAGGCGCTAAAGGACTGGTTGGGTCTACACCCTGAAGGGTGGATACTGCTGGTGCGGGGACCGATGAGCCCGAAGGGTCCTCAAGGGGACAGCTATGGAGGGAGCAGCTTCTCTCTGGGCTTGCCTCGGGAGCCATGGCCTTGCTCTGAGACCTGGGAGAGGGCAGACGGGGAAGATAAGAATGGGGGTGGGGTAATCATCCATGTCTCAGGATTGTTCAGGAAGACAAGGAGACAGGATCCCAGGGTTGTTTTATAACTAGTCCTGGGAAAAGGTAGGGGCTCAGAGCCTGCAACTTGGGGTCCATTCTCTTATTCATCTGTCCATGCATTCAAAAGACATTGCTGACAGCCTGCCATGTGCCGCACATTGCTTGGCACTGAAGGTGTCCAGCATGCATGATCTTACTCCTTACAAGAACACTGCACGGGAAGGAGTTCCTTGTTCTACAGATTTGAAAACAGATTCAGTGAGAAGATCTTATTTGTAGCCTGCTCTATTGTCTACTTATTCTCTTGACAGACTCTTTGGAACACCCGCTGCACTCCAGTTCTTGGAGCCTTCACGCATTCTCTTCCTTCTGCCTGGTTGTCCCTTCCTAACAATTATTACCTCTGTGAGAGTGTGTGAATGACCTGCTCTCCTCTCCTCTCCTCTCCTGTTCTCTACCCTTCTCTATCTTCCCTTCTCATACCCTTCCCTTCCCTATTCTTCTCCCTTCCCCTCTCTTTTTCCTCTTCTTTTTCTCCTCCTTCTCCACCCCCCAGGGTCTCACTGTATAGCCTAGACTGGCTCAAACACACACTCCTCCTGTCTCTCCTCCCAAGTACTGGGATTATAGGCATGCACCAACATTCCTGGAGTATTTTTTCCCTTCCTCCCTTCCTCCTTCCCTCCCTTTCTTCCTTATTCCCTTCCTCTCTTTTCCCTCCCTTCCTTCCCTCTCTCTTTCTTTTTTTCTTTCTGCAGTACCTGGATTGAACCTAGGGCTTAGGCAAACACTCTTCTACTAAGATACCTTCCAAGCCTATTGTCTGTTTTTCCCTTTTTTTTTCCAAAAAATTATTTGCAAGGACACACACACACACACACACACACACACACACACACAGAGAGAGAGAGAGAGAGAGAGAGAGAGAGAGAGAGAGAGAGAGAGAGAGAGAGAGAATGAACCAGGGCCTCTTGTCACTGCAAGCAAACTCCAGATGCATGTGCTACTTTGTGCATCTGGCTTTATGTGGGTACTGGGGAATCAAACTCAGACCATCAGGCTTTGCAAACAAGTGCCTTTATCCACTAAACCATCTCTCCAGCCCTCCCCCTTTTTTGAGACAATCTCTCATGTAACTCAGGCTGGCCTCAAACTTAATGTGGGGCTGAGATAGGCCTTTAACTCCTAATTCTCCTACCTCCACCTCCCAAGGGCTGAGATTACAGATGTACACCATGTCATGTACATCATGGTCTTTTTTTTCAAAGCTGTGATATCCAAGTATTGCCTCATCAAAGAAGCCTTCCCTGATTACTCTTTCTAGAATATTAACCCCCAGGTTCTGTGGTCCATTTACCCTGCTTGAAATTTCTTCATAGATAGCTTCATCATATCATATACATATTACATTGATCTCACAGTTTCCATGTTTCTTGCTCATCTCAGGTGGGATGTGAGGCTGGGAAATAGGAGCTGATGTATTGGTTCATCTCTCTTCCTTAAACAGTTCCTTGACACAAGAGGTGGCCAGGGAATGTTTTACTGAATAAACACGGTGCTAGACTGGCTGCTGAGTGTGCTGTTGGCAATGAGTAGGACTCAGTCCTTGTCCTTAGGAATTCACAGTAGCTGGGAGAGGCAGACAGTCCGCCATGTTGGTTTGTATGAGAAAAGAAGCTGAGGACTAATGTGTGGGGGGGGAGAGTCATGGAAAGCTCTGCATAGGTGATTGGTGTTCTTTCACCAGCTTTGTTATGTGCAGGGAGCAGATTTGCTTTGCCAAGGTGTGAACAGTTAGAAGAAAAAACTGGAAACACCAAATAAATATGGCAGGAAGGATTCAGTGAAAGAGTCCTCTCCGACATTACTCATCAGGAGAACACTCTGCATGGGTCTTGCCCACTCCTTGGGTTCAGGGGGAGGTACTCTTACCCCTGTGGCAGGATTGCAGGGCCTAGGACAGGAAAGACGGCCACAGAATAGACTGCCTGGAGGCTGTGGGGATTCTGAGGGCCTCAGGGATGGCTGACTTGGCAGAGCCTTTTCTCCTTTCCCCGTCCTGCCTGGCTTACCCAGCCTGTCAGAGCTTGCCTGACTCTCATGAGAAGCCAGTTCTATGGTGAGCTATCCTCGACTTCCAGGCCTCCTGCTGCACTGCTGGAAGGGCTGTTGACTCACAGCAGCAGATGGACATTGCCCACAGAGGCTGAGTTCTGCCTAGAGACCATGAAGAACTAGAAAGTTCTGCTGGATGGCTGGTTGACCCTCATGTTAAGGGCAAAATGGGAGAACAGTGGGTGTGGGTTCCTGGCTCCATCACCCTTTGGAGCTGAGGCCTCAGGAAAAAAAATCACAATTGTTGGAGCACTGGGGGCATGATGATAATGTCCACTTCTATGTTTTTATTTATTTTTTTTATTTATGAGCAGAGGGGGGGGAGAAAAATGGGCATGCCAGGGCCTCTAGCTGCTACAAAGGAACTCCAGATGCACGTGCCACATTGTGCATCTGGCTTTATGTGGGTACTGGGGAATGGAACTCTGGTCGTTAGGTTTTGCAGGCAAGCGCCTTAATTGTTGAGCCATCTCTCCTTCTCAGTTTGATGTAGAATAAGTGAAGTACCTGACATAGACTTTGGCATGTGGAAGACACATTTGTTTTCCTGTCTTTTCCGGTACTCAATACTGTAGGAAGTATGCTCTTTAAGAACCACATTTGTGGGGCTGGAGAGATGGTCAGCGGTTAAGGTGCTTGCTTGCAAAACCTAACAACCTGGGTTCAGTTCCCCAGTACCCACATAAAGCTGGATGCACAGCGGCACACTTGCAGTGGCTAGAGGTCCTGGAGCACCCATTTCTCTCTCTGCTTGCAAATAAATATTTTAAAAAAGAACTCCACTTGTAATTTGTCCTCAGGTATGCCTCCATTTGATAACTTCTGACACCTTGAGAATTTCACTGCATATATAACCTTCAGTGGCTTTTTTGGATGTGTGTGCACATGTGTGCGTGTATGAGCATGGGTGTCCATGTGTCACAGCACACGTGTGGAGTCAGGACAACTTTCCTGCGTTCCTTGCCTTCCACCTCATTGAAGCAGAGTTTCATCCACTGCTCCCTTTTCTAGCTGGCCTGAGAGCTTCTGGGAAATTCTCCTGTCTCTACCTCCCATCTCACTGTAGGTGTGCTGGATTACAGAAGCCTGCCACAGCTTCTGGGTTTGATGCCAGGTGTGGGGATCTGGACTTAGGGATGCACGCTTGTGCAGCAAGTGCTTTGTCCATTGAGTCATCTTCAGCCTTGTTCCTTCTTGTTATTCCCAAGCTGCACTGAAATTTGATGTGGTTTATCCACTGGTACTTGTTTGTACTAACTCAATGTTTAGAAATATAGAAATTTGACCAAAGTTGTTCTAAAGCAAGATTCCGGATGACTCCATAAAGCAGATGACATAACAACCAGTGCCTGGCAGACAACAGACATTATAGGCCAATCCCCTTGGGTCCAAAAGAAGATGGAGAAATGGCCTGGGTCATGTGTGTACATGAGGTTATTTACTTGTTTATTTATTCATTATTTACTTGTTGAAAAGGTCTTGCTATGTAATCCATACTAGCTTTAATTCAAAATCCTCCTGCCTCAGCCTCATGAATTTTGGAATTACAGGTGTGTGCCACCATGCCTGTTGCTGATATTACCTCTAGCTCATTCCTTCTTTTTCATCTTCCCTTCCTTTTCCTTCCTTTCCATCCCTTCCCTACCTCCTTCCCTCTCTTCCTTCCTTCCTTCCTTTCTTCCTTCCTTCCTTCCTTCCTTCCTTCCTTCCTTCCTTCCTTCTGCTGCCAAGTGTTCAACACTGTGCTTGATCTGGGTTGGGTACTAGAGTCTTGAGCATGACCAGCATCAGCCCTGGTCTCCCTCTTTAGAGAAGAGCCTGCCTCTTAGGGGTCAAGAGAGTAGGGAAGCCAAGGTGGAGATGAAGGGCTGTTCAGCTGTTCATGGTCTTAGAGCACTCAGCACTGGGATTTCCTAGGAGCCAGGCCCCCTCTTGAAGTGTCAGTTTCTTTTGCAATAGGGGAAGCCAAGCACTGGTATGCTGCTGGAGAAAGGATGCCCTTTTCTTGGTGAAACTCCTGAGCTTATCCTCTTCCCTAGTTGGTTTCTGTTCCAGGGATGGTTTGTTTCCACTGGGGTCCCCCTGGCCCCAGCTCTTTGACTTCAGTCCTTCCCACTCTTCTCCAGGGATCTAGAGGAGGAGCAGCTATTCCCAATCTTTCCCCTTTTCACTGTGCCAGCCAATATATCAATGTGGAGAATCTGAAACTATCCATAGACTGACTGCTATAGAGCTGGGCCTTTGATTCAATCTTTCTGATGAAAAGAGCCAGCCTCCTCTTACCTCAGGATAAAATCTTTCTTCTTCCAGCCCCTACTGCCCTTTGCTCTCAGAAGACCCAGTAGTCATAGGACTGAGGCACTCCACTCCTCCCTTCTCCAGGGGGTTTTCATTTCCACCTTCAGTTCCAGGTCCCTGGCAGATGAGTAACTTTCAGGGCCAGCTGCCTGTAAGCCAAGTGACTGGGGCAGGCAGGATAGAGAGTGGCCAACATCCCAGCAAGCAAAGCCTGCCTTCAGGGCCCCGGGTATGGAGTTCCAACTTGGGAGATACGTAAAGGTCAAGTGAATATGAATTTTAACTTTGCCACCAAGCCCAAAGAACAGTCATCTGGACATCCATGCGATCTCACAGAGTGGCCAGGACAGATGAGGGGAGCAGCTCACATCACTAGAAAAATAAAAAGGTCAAACATAAAGAGTTTCAACTATCTCTATAGTTAGTGCGTTTACAAGTCTGTGGGATTGCTGGGAATGAACATATGTGTATATCTCAGCTACTTTGGACATTTAGACATTGAGCCTAGAGTCCAAGACCAGTCTGGGCAACAAAACAAGATTCTTTCTTTCTTTCTTTCTTTCTTTCTTTCTTTCTTTCTTTCTTTCTTTCTTTCTTTCTTTCTTTCTTTCTTTCTCTCTCTTTCTCTTTCGTTCTTTCTTCTTTTTTCATCTATCATCTAATCTATCTATCTATCTATCAATCATCTATCTATCTATCATCTATCTCTATCTTAATATATAGCCTAGACTGGCCTGAAACACTGCTATAACCCAGGCTGGTCTCAAACTCTGAGCAATCCTCCTGCCTCACCTTCTCAAATGCTGACATTACAGGCATAAACCACCATGCCTGACTTTTGTTTGTTTTGGTTTTTGATGCAGGGTCTCATGTAGCCCATGCTGGCCTTGAACTGTCATGTGACGGAGGAGGGTCTTGAATTCCTGATCCTCCTGCCTTTGCCTCCTGAATACTGGAAATATAGGCATTTGCCACCATACCTGGCTTTTCTTTCTTTCTTTCTTTCTTTCTTTCTTTCTTTCTTTCTTTCTTTCTTTCTTTCTTTCTTTCCTTCCTTCCTTCCTTCCTTCCTTCCTTCCTTCCTTCCTTCCTTTCTTTCTTTCTTTTCTTTCTTTCTTTCTTTTGACAAAGGTCTCTGCAGCCCAGGTGGGTAACAGGCCTATGCAGTGCTTAGGATAGCTCAGGATCCTCCTGTCCCAATCTCATAAATGCTGGAATTAAGGGCAAAGGGTGTTCGTGGAAGGATGGAAAGTGGCAATGCTGGCCTATTCAGGAGGTCAATATTCCAGCAATCAAGGCCTGGCTGACAGGTCTGGCTTACGACCTGTCTCCTGTCTGGTGATTAGGATAGGCCTGGGGAGGTAGCTCAGTAGTAGAAGGCAGGCTTTGCATGCATAGGATGCATAGGGTCCTGGCCCTGGGCTTAATCCCTAGCCCTGGTGGGGGTGGGGTGGGGACATGTGTGCATGTGTGGTTTTATCACAGTGTATTTATCCCCAGAGTGCTAATTGGCTCAGCAGGAGCATATCTGTATTTCTTGCATCGAACTGAGCCTTTATGCCTGCGTGGTATCCATGGTTTCAGGGGAACTGCAGAGAGGCCAGAGGTCCCTGGAAGAGAACAAGAACAAGTGGTTCCTGTGCCCAGGGAGAATAAGCAGAGCAGACAGGGCTGATCCTTGGCAAGATATGCCAGACAGCCGATGACGTTCTAGCCCCTTGGACAGATGGTCCTGGCCCTGGGCCCTGCCATGACTGTCACTGTTCCATCTTTTTTTTCTTTTTTCTTTATAATAATTTTTCGCAGTGGCTAAAATGAAACCCAGGGCTTTGCCAATGCTAGGCAAGTGTTATACCACTTAGCTGCAGCCCCCAGCCCCATTCCTGTCTTATTTTGATAGGACAAAGTTCCAAGCAGGGCCCCCCTGTCTGGGGGATACATTATCCTGTGTCTTACCCTCTTCAAGAGGGTTTTGTACCTTCCAGATAGAATGTATAATAAAGAGGTAAAGAAAACATTTCTTCCACTTGTGGGGCTTATGCTTCCCTCTAAAGTACAGAATATACATTTAAAGTCAGGTCGTCTGGAAACAATGGGTCCATGTCTGCTTTTTGCCCCTAACGACTGCCTTTATTGCGGTCCAGGCAGAAGAGGGAGGCAGTGTCATGTCCGAAGAGATTCTGGGGGCGGTAGAGCCAGGCAGGGCACAGAAATTGCGCCATATTGCTACCTGGCTGGACTGCTCCACACATATAATGGAGGAAGGACAGGCACCCATGTATGGAGGGGGGACTCATTCAGCAGAAACGTGTCTTTCCTGTGCCTCTAGCTAGACTAGGGCTCCTTTGGGGGTCTTATTTGTTTGAGCACCTTGGAGGCTCCAGTGAGTGCCAGTGTCCGCCACCCACAGCGACTCTAACCAGTATGTTCCAAGGCAGGGGGCCATGCAGGGCAGACATGCAGACAAGCAGTTGATGGTGATGGACAAAGACAACCCCTGACGTAGACCAGGACACCGCGAGCCTCTTTTGCGCGGTACAAGCGCACCCCCATGCACACTGACGAGCAGACTGACGTCGCTGCGGGCTTGGGGCCTTCCGCGAGGACGCAGAGCCCAGGCCCAGAGGCCACGAAGGGGAATCGCTGGAGGAACGTGGGAACAGTGGGTGGGGCGGGCCCTTCTGGCCGTGAAAGCGATGAGAGCTGACACTCATGGGTATCAAAGAGCAAGTACACTAATCGGCAGGAGTGAGGGCTACCGACCCCCGCCCCGGGAAGAGGCTGGGGAAGGGGTTGACGGATGAAGGGGTGGCATATGGCGGTGCTGTTAAGGATACCTGGAGCAGCGGTGCTGAGATCTTCGAGCCGGGTCTGCGGGGAGGTCCTTCCCACCAGTCGGGACAGCTGCCTTCGGGGGCTAACGCGGTGCCCCCGGACGCGAGCCCCGAGCAGGAGACGGACGACTGCGGCAGCTGCGGCTGCGAGCCCCGTCCGTGCCCGTGGGCGGCGCCGCTGTCCGGGCTCTGGTGCTGAAGCCGCGGCAGCGGCGGGCGCGTGCGCATGCGTCGGCGCCGGGAGCCAGTCGCTGGGCGGAACCGGGAGGAAGCCAGCCAATGGGCGCGGAGCAGCGAGCGGGGGCGGGGAGCCCGGGACCCGCGGCCGAGGAGGAGGGGTCGCTGTCACCCAGGCCGCAGCGGGCTCCGCAGGCCCTCGGCCCTCGCCTGGGCCGATGGCTGCCCGTAGGGGGCCAGCCGACCGGCCCTCCCTGGACCGCGGTGAAAATCCTCACGACGCCGCCCGGCGCCCGACGAGGAAGTGGGGAGAGGTCGTGTCTCTAGAGTTCCCCATTTCTCTCCGCGCCCTTCCGATCCGCCCAGCCCGAGGTCTTCCTTCCTAGGCCTGGGCCTTGATCGCGGATCTGCGCCCCTCCGCCATAGAGCCCAGGCTCCCGTTTTTTTCCAAGTGCGCAACAAGGGGAGGCGGGCGGGAGGGAGGGAGGGAGAGGAGAGTCACTCAGCTAAATGTCCAGCCCCTTTCCTTACAGTCACCATCACTCTCCCCCCTCAGTCCTTGCAGGGAGCCGATAGCCACCCACTGCGGGGCACTTAGCAGCCCCATCCGGGACTAGCAGTGAAGAGAAGAGAGGACAGATCTGGGAAGAGGGCTGCAACAGGGTTCAAGTAGACACCAGCAGTATGAGAAGCCTGCAGGAGGGGAGTGGAAACAATCCTGGATGGGTTTGGAGAGGCAGAAAGGGCTCGCAGTAAGCAGGCTGTCCAGGGCCTGGCTGTGTGTACTTGGTGCCTGGCTGAAAGCTTGCAGCTGGGGAGAGAGTCAGAACCAGGAAGATTTGGCTTGAAGAGAGTCCATAAATGTGTTCAGTGATAAGCCTATGCAAGGCTCAAGTCATAGGGGAAATCTAGAGGTTTAGAAGTGCTCAAAGCACCTTACAGTTGGTTGTAAAGATAAAATGAGATAAAATGCAGACTCTAAATTAGTGCCATCTGAACAAGGTGTGCCAGGCCCAGGAGATGGTTGATACCAGAGAAAGAACAAGGTGCAGAGGGAAGACCTCTGTTTCTAATAGGAGTGTGGAAAGCTGGCTTGAAAAGCTTTGAAAATATAGTAGTGTGTGGGGGGGAATTCCTAACCTGGGGTGGGAATTAGGGAGCTGCCACAAAAGCTAAGGAGGTTGGAAGTTCAGCACATTTTTAAGGAACAGTGAGAATCCATCTGGATAATCAGGAGCTGTTGAAGGCCCACCAGATCTGGTGTAAAGGGCGGGTGGAGGTGATGTGGTCAAATTTGAGGCTCCTCAGTAAAAGTGGGCAGAACTGAAAAAAGAAAGAGGGTGATCTTAACTAGCCCTATTGTTGTGGGTACCACTGAACCAAACTTCCGAGAATGCTAAACTGGATGCCCTATTTTATTTATATTATTTATATATTTATTTATTTATTTTGGTTTTTCGAGGTAGGGTCTTGCTCTAGCCCAGGCAGACCTGGAATTCACTCAGTAATCTTAGCCTGACCTCGAACTCACAGCGATCCTCCTACCTCTGCCTCCCAAGTACTGGGATTATGAGTGCTGGGATTAAAGACGTGCACCACCATGCCCAGCTTGTGGATGCCCTATTTTTGAGGCAGTTTAGGGATGACTGGACCATAAAGTGCATTGCTTTCCTTTCCTCCTTAACTAAATGTGGGAATGGTCCATGTGCCTGTGGGGGGAATTCTAGGTCATTACACTTTACTACTGGGCAGAAACGTCAGAAGGGTCCAGCTTTTCCTTACCTCTGCCCCTTTAGGGAGCCCTTCCACTCACTTCTGAGAAGGCCCTTCCTAGAGAATTAGGATTTCTGGGAATATTGTCCTTTTCCAGAAATCTTGGCTATCATCAGGACTAGACTGGCTGAACCAGCTGCCCATCCATGGGGCTCATAAAATCTCCAACCTGGGTCTTGAGGTGGGCTTCTCAAAGCTCCTCTTCCTCGCTGGGCAAGAGGTCTGCCTTGCTTCCTTCTCTCATGTTCAGGGCTTCTCAAACCCCATCTAGCCTCCTTGGGCAAGAGCTGTGTCTTACTTCCTACCCTTAAACTCCCCTTCTCTTAAAGCTCTCCCTTCTTTAAGCTCTACACTCAAATAAAATCTTGGTTTTGGAGCCTATCCTTTGGCCTGTGGATTTCATTTGTAGAATACATAAGACAAGAATCCAGGAATACTCCAAATTTACAGGTGCATTTGCATATATATTGGTGAGGATCCCTAAAATTATCATTTTCACAACAGGTGCACTCAGAGAAACTGGGCCCCCAAGTGCCAGGTTAAATGTGAAAAAAAGACAGGCTCTTGGAAGAATAGAACATGGCCCCAGGAGGCTGTTTATTAAGAAGCAAAGATTCTGGTTCAGGCCTCATGCCAGGTCAGCAGAGCAATCCATTCAAATGTGCCATGATTTTTTTTCTTTGTGATTCTTCAGTGATGTGGACCATGGGGGTGCCCACCGGGTCCTGGTGGGTGGCTTCCCGGAGGACAATGCCCTGGGCCAGGGGGGTGCCCACCGGGTCCTGGTGGGTGGTGTCCCCCAGGACAATGCCCTGGGCCATGGCCAGGAGGGTGCCCACCAGGTCCCGGGGGACAGTGCCCTGGACCATGGCCAGGAGATGGTCCACAGTGAGGATGATGACCACCATGGCAGTGCCCCTGTGGAAAGGCAAACGAGCAATATTAGAGCCCAAGGTCAGTGTCAATATCATCTGCAATCAACTCCTCTGCAATTCACCTCCCCAAGGGACTTCCTGGCAAGGGTTGTGGGGAGGATGGAGGCTGGGTGGCAAATGACTGCTTTAAGCTCTGGGCCTCTTGCTGTGACAAAGCCACTTAAGCACTGAACAGGCAAAAAGGGAAGGGTCTAGCCAGACTTGGTTGCACACACCTTTAATTCCAGCACTCAGGAGGCAGAGTCAGGATCATTGTGCGTTTGAGGTGAGTCTGGGACTACAGAATGAGTTCCAGCCTGGGCTACAGTGAGACCCTACCCCGAAAAATGAAGAAAAAGGGGGAAGGGCCTAGATGCATTGGTTTCCATTTCTTAAGTAGAGCTGTGACTCCTACTCCTTGGACCTTAATTTATTTTATCTCTCAGAAGCAGAATTATCTCATAAGCCCCCTTTCTCTCACCCAGGAGCCCTTGTAGAATAGTTAGAAGCTCTGCCTTGCTAGAAATGCAAGTGCACTGTCTTTAGGGCCATAGGTGAAGCTGAGGAAACTGGGAAGGAGCTCCTTAAGGACCAGGAGCAGGAGGTCGGAGGCTGGGTTTGAGGGAGGTCGAAGAGCTGAGGAGGTGGAGGGCAGCCGGTGGGTGGGAGATCAATGGTAGGAGGAGAAAGGTTAATGCCCTTGTTGGCTGGAGAGATGGCTCAGTCGTTAAAGGCACTTGCTTGCAAAGCCTGATGGCCTGAGTTCAGTTCCCCAGTACCCACATAAAGCCAGATACACAAAGGGGCACATGTGTCTGCAGTTTGTTTGCAGAGGCAGGAAGCTCTGGTATGTCCATATTCTCTCTCTCTCTCTCCTCTCTCTAATAAAATATTTAGAAAGAATGCTCTTGTATATGAACAGGATGTATACTAAATTTGCACACAAAAAGCTGGAGATGGAGCTCAGTGGTAGAGCTTTGCCTAAATCACAGAGTGCCAGAACTGCAAGAAGAAAAAACAATAAAACAAAGCCAAGTATCTACGTCTGGCTATAGGTGAGTGCATATACCTGCATACATGCACACAGAAACATATGTTGAATATGAGCCTATGCCATTTTGGGGTGCCAGACCCCAGCAATCAGAAAAAACAGAAAGCAAAGTCAGTTTTATTTCTCACTAGAGGCCTGGGGAAAGTGACTGGAATCACTCCTAGGGCCAAGAGAATTTGTCTCTTGTCATAAACTCAAGGAAGAAAAACTCAATGTTCTGAGCTAGGGCACTGTGGGTCTGGGACCCTGTGGGGCAGGGGCTGTGCCCCACTCTAGGGGTAGGATAACTTCCTAGGTCTACATGTGGGGAAGTCAGAACTTCAGAGTGAAGGGCTTTCTGGTGACCCTGTTACAGAAGTCCCTGCCCCATCCAGCTCAGCGATACTTGGAGACAGACACTTTCCACTGTCCCTCCCTCTCTTTCTGCCCACCCCCACCCTGTGGGGCCACAGATCCAGGCCAGGGAGCTGGTTGGCAGGGATGCTGGAGTGCAGGCAGTCTCCCTACCCTGGCAGAAGCCTGCCCTGCAGTGAGGCTGAAGCTTGGGAGCAAGCCAACCATCCCGCAAGGCTGTGACCCCAGCCTGAAAGCAGGGAAGCAGAAAACAGGCGGGGAAGCAGCAGGAGAGAGGCGGTGCTGCTGGGCAGGGAGGGGAAGTGAGGAAAGAGAGAGACAGATGGGCAAATAGAGGAGAGAATGCCAAGGAGAAGGCTGCAGTCAGCAGGGGGTGGATGGATGCACAGTGCCCAGCCCCACCCTGGCTGCTGCACGAATCTGTTCCTGTCTTTTGATTTGTCAGAAGTGCAGGTCCAGGAAGGAGGAGAGAGGTCTGGAGGACATGGCTGTGGAGAGGGAAAAGGGTGGGGAATATTCTTACCTTTGGACCTGCAGGAGAAAAGAAAAAAAAAAACACCAGCAGCTTAGTCATTTGGTTCTAAAGTGAAAACTCTGTCTTCTCCCTGGTACTAGCTCTTTCCACCCCTCCCCCCACCACCCAGGCTCCTCAGACTTGGCCACTTGCCTGAGAGTCATCCCTTCATTCATCCACTAACTACAGATTCGTATTGAAAGTCAATACAAGGCTCACTTGTGCATCCCTGTGGGCTCCGAGCTGGCGGAGTACCCTGGGTGGCTCAGGGCCAGTAAGGAGGTGCGGCTTCTTGCCCACACTCTGTCAGAGGTCTGCCCTCCTAACCTTGGTCAAACTTCCTGGTGCCAGGGAGAAACTCCATTGTGGCGATTCCTTTTCTACCCCGAGGCCCTGCCGCTCTGCCCTCATTCATCCTTGTGTGCTCCATTCTCCTCTGAGCTCTTTGTTGGTTTCTGCTTATAATCTCATTATAACTGTCTGCTCTCAGCTGTGAACCAAGTGCCTCCTGCCACTTGGAAATAAACCTCTCCAGCTTTGCTCAGCCTTGCCTTCCTGTAAGAGCTCCTCATCGCTGGATTCTCCAGCCTCTCGGCTGTGGGTCCTTCTTCAGAAGCCACCTGTCATGGTTTGATCCAGGTGTCCCCAAAAAACAAATGAATGTGTTCTGAATGATCAATCCCCAGATGATGGCAGTTTGGGTATTGGAACCTTGCTAGAGCTGTGTTGTTGGAGGCGGGTTTATGGGGGTTATAAGCCAGCTGCCCCTTGCCAGTGTTTGGCACAACTTCCTGCCGCTGTTTGCAGTGCTGTGGCAGAGGTGATGTCCACCCCTCTGCTCATGCCATCATTTTCCCTGCCAGGATGGAGTCTCCCTCGAGTCCATAAACCATATGAACCCATTCCTTCACAAGCCGCTTTTGCTTGGGTTCTTTCTGCGCAGCAACAGAGAAAGTAGACTACAACACCACCTGTGTGACCCTGCGTGTCCTTGAAAGCTTCTTTGGTGGGAGTCATCTGCCACTTCTTTTGTGCCTATTTATTTATTTGTGTGTGTGTGTGTGTGTGTGTGTGTGTGTGTGTGTGTGTGTGTGTGTATGCATGCACCCATACAGGCAAGTGTACTACCAGGGTCTCTTGCCACTGCAATCAAATGATTCTGGCTTTTTATGGGTGACTGAGGAATTGAGCCTGGGCCAGGAGGCTGTAACCGCTGAGTCATCTCCTCAGGCTCTTCTGTGTCTTTTGAGGGGAGACACGGGCATAACTTCTGAGAGCGGGGTTCTGGCTGTCCCTCCATGGCCTCACTCCAGCACGATGCCTGGCTTTTCCAGACCTTATGTGTCCCATGGGAAAGTCACCTGCCTGTTGTCCTCCTGAGGCTGAAGAGCAAGTGAGATGAGAACATGTGGACATGTTTCTAAAACTGCCAAGTGTTCTACAGAAGGACCTACCTGCCTTTGAGAACCCCCATCAGACACACACTTTTGGCATTTCATAGGTTAATTGGCCGTCCTTGCCCCGCCCTCTCCCCTCTCCTTCCTGTTCGATACCCTCTTTCACCTCACACCCTCCCAACCATGCTGTTTACCTGGATCCATCCTTCAGGGACAAGAGCTGGAAGTGACACAATGAACACCTGTGATTCAACAGATAAAGCCTTAGTTTATAGTGATTTAAATGTCAATCTCAAAAAAAAAAAAAAAAAAGCCTGGCGTGGTGTGGTGGCGCATGCCTTTAATCCCAGGCAGAGGTAGGAGGATCACCATGAGTTCAAGGCCACCCTGAGACTACAGAGTGAATTCCAGGTCAGCCAGGACTAGAGAGAGACCCTACCTCGAAAAAACCAAAAAAAATAAATAAATGTCAATCTCTTCCTTCTTCCCTCCTCCACCCCACACACAGTCTCTTTAAAGGCTGGAAGGGGCGTGACCTTGGCACCTGGCATGGAATTGGCACTCAGTTGTGGCACAGACATTCAATGGACGCAGGAGGTTCATCCATATGGGAAGTGAACAGGGCCAAGATACACCCTCTCATGAGCCCCACACTCTTACAGTGGACCCCAGACTCACAATCATGTGTAATTCAATTCCAGCTGGATCAATTTCATGTTAATTATCCATGCTGAGTGCCTGTCGTGAGCTCTGGTCATGGGACCCCTGTCCTTGTAAGTGCCTGTTTAAACACCTGGCATAGGGGTGGGGCAGGGAGGCTTGGAACCCAGAGAAGGGAGGAGCAGGATAGATAGGGGTCTTTGGGGATCGAAGGAACCCAAGATCTTTGCAACTAAAGTACACCTGAATGGATTCTTCCCAGGTTCCTAACTCCTTACTAGGGTTGCAAGAGGGTAGGAAACTTGAGATATAAATCAATTTGTCATTCATCAAAACAAGCCAGCTCTCATCATGGAGCTGTTGAGGCCTCATATTACTCGAGCTGGAATGCAGGCCACAAGGGACGGCCCAGAATGGACTGAATACACACACAGTCCACTAAGGACTAAGGGCATCAGGACTCTCTGGAGCTCACATGGTTGCTGATCATACGAGCTTAAATGTTCACATTCCTACTCACAGACATACACCCCTCTAAATACAAAAGGCCTCTGGTGCTGGGGATTGAGCCTCGAGCTATGTACTTGCAAAGTGGACTGTCTACCACTGAGTGACAGACACCCCGACCTTACTGAGCCATTCACTTTTACTGGCTTTACCACAAATGTGCAGTCAAGGTCAGGTTCCAAATAATGCCCATGGTATTTCTGCCCTGCGCTCTTCCTTTAGCTAATGATGAGTCTGGGAAAGTCCTGTGAGGCTGGACTTGGGTAGGGGGAGAAGAAACCTTAGAGCCATTAAGGGTCTGGGTTAAAAGAAAAATAAAGACAGCCCTCAGACCTTCCTTATTCAGGCCCAGCTGTTAGAGGAACGGGAGTTGGCAGCTCTGGAAGGCACCTAAGGGGCAATAGCACAACCCTCAGGTGCCCCCTCTACCTGGCACGCAGAGGCTAACTCTAGTAGAGTGGGGGTGCAGGGGCCAGCCAGCGAAAGTGGCAGGTCAGTTGGGCAGATACGCATGCAAATACACAGCCACTTGTCACAGATGCACCCTGCATTCTTGAGAAACAGACCAACATGCAGACACACAATACCCTCACAAAGCGCAGAAGCACAGGTTCAAAGTACATGGATTCATACCCACTCGTATGGAGACCCTTCCTCTCCTCCCCACAGCAAGCAAAGCCAGGCCCTTACCTGAGAGTACAGGGCAGGAAGCTGAGGCTCTGTCAGCCCTCGGGTGTTTTCCGTGTATTTGTACGGAACAGGGAGGGGCTGGATAGGGTCAGAGGGTCAGGGGCACTGCGCACATGAACGAGGAGGGATGGGCTAATCTCTGTGTGGGCAAAGATCATTTGGAAGCAGGATGTTGGTGCTGAGGCAGAGCAGAAAGGGAGAATGAATGACACCCCATTAGGAGGTTGGTCAGGTAATGAGATGCCAGAGAATCAAGCCAAAGCTGTTCAGCACCCAGAGCTCAGCTCCAAGCATCTAGGGAGCTCCCACCAAGTTCCATGTGGGAAGCTTCATGTGGTGTGAACCCACAGACTTTGGCACACTAGACAGGGGGACCACCCTCTCCCAGCGTGTGGAAGAGGAGACATGAGGGAGGAAGGACCTGGTGGCATTCTTGCCCTGGGTATTGTGTCCCAAACTGTCAAGTTGCTGCCCAGCACAAAGAGCTCATCTGGGAACAGAAATCACAGACAGAAAAGGGGACTTTGGGATGACATCTGAACAAGGGGATAGGATTGAGCATTTTGGAACCCAAATCCGTTAGCTTGCTCTGCCCTTGACAAGCTCCTGTGGGCCCATTCCCATCAACCCTTGTGGCATCTTCTATGTGCCACAGAGCCTTGCTTGGTTGTTCCCTCAGTGAGGGGGGGGTGCTACAGATTCCTCTCCCTCCTGACCTCCTGGGATCCAAACTTCTAATACTTCCTTCTCCCATTGGCCTCTACTCTTTTTTTAAAAAAATATTTTATTTATTCATTTTCAAGCACGAGAGAGAGAGAGAGAGAGAGAGAGAGAGAGAGAGAGAGAGAGAGAGAGAGAACCAGGGCTACCACCTTGTGGGTCTGGCTTATGTGGGTCCTGGGGAATTGAACCAGGGGCCTTAGGCACTGGAGGCAAGTGCCTTAACCGCTGAGCCATCTCTCCAGCCCTGAAAGTATCTCTTTCTTCCACTTGCCCCAACCTTTATGCAGTGCTAAGGCTTCACACATACTAAGCAAAGACTCCACCACTGAGCTACATTCCTAGCTCTGGTCTTGGTTTTTTTGAAACAAGGTCTTGCCAAGCTGCCCAGGCTGGTTCCAAACCCTGGCCTCTACTCTTAAATACAGGAATGTGAAGTTTCTCTCATTCACTTTGGAGTCCCAGGACTAGATTTTGACAGCTCTCCTGACTAATATAAGTGACCAGTAAATATTTAGTAAGTGAATGAAAGGCTGCTGTTATTATTGAGTAACCAGCCCTTTGGTGGTTGGTTTTTTTGTGGTCTCTCTTATAGAAGGAAGTGTCCTGGCTTGATCTTCCAATGTTGTTCAAAACTAAAGACCTCACCAGGATGGGCTACAGAATGAGACCCTATCAAAAACAAAACAAAACAAACAAGAAAAAAACCCAAGAAATAACAATAAAATACTTGGTCTTGACTGATCCCACCTTCCCAATGTTTCAATCAAGGAAGACAGAAACCTTGGGAAATCAGAGCAGAAAAAGTTAAAGCAGCCATTGTTTTTGGATTTACTTTATAAAGAGCCTACATGAACTAGAGGCACTTGAATTCATTAAATTCATTTAGAAAAAAAAATTAAACAGCATGGGCTGGAGAGAAGGCTCAGTGGGTAAAAGACTTTCTCTGCAAACAAGAGTGCCAGAGTTTGGATCCCCAGAACCAAGGTACTGCTGTAATCCCAGCATGTCAGAGACAGAAGGTGGACAGAACCTTCTGGAAGCTCAAGGGCAAGCTAGGCCGGTGACAAGGTAGAAGACAACAACCTCCATACACGAGCTACGACATGTGTATTTGTGCACATACATTAACAGGGCTGGGAGTGTAGTTCAGTGATAGATGATCACTAGTCTGCCCAGGGCCCCAGCTTCAATGCCAAGATTTCAAACAAAGGAAAAGTATACTCAGAGGAATGAAAGCAGGGTCCTCAGAGCTTTCGGAGCAGCACAAGACTAAAATGGCCTCTAACATCAGCACTAAGTGAATGAGTAAACAAACTGCAGTGCAGGCATCCAGCGGAACACTATTCAATAACATGAAGGAATAAACTATTGATAGAGGCCCAAACATGATAGAATATCAAAGTTATTATGTAGTGCTCAAGAAACCATACATGAGGAACATATACTGTGCTGGAAATGTAAAAATCTGCCCCCCCCCAAATAAAAATGGTAATGGCAACAAAGCAGTGTTGTCCAGGGGTCGCAGAGAAGGAGTAGAGTAAGGGACATGGGATGGGCCCGGTGTGCTGGCAACACCCAGCATCCAGGAGGGAGAGGTGGGAGGATCTCTGTGAGTTCAAGGCCAGCCTGGGACTACAGAGTGAGTTTTAGGTAAGCCTGGGCTAGAGCGAGACCTGCCTTGAAACAACATTGAAAAAGGAAAAGAGAAAGAAAAAGAACCTGAAGAACCCCTGGGTTGATTATCTTTATGTGGCCACGACTGCATGGAGGGCATGCGCAGTGAAACATCAGTTTGTACACCTGACATATGTGTGGTTTATGGCATGTCAATTTGACCTCAGAGCTGTAAAATCCAAAGTGCCATAAGCACCTCAGACAACAGGTTGGATGGTGGAGAGGAACGAAGAGTGAGTCTTCTCCATGGTGAGGAGGGCCTGGCGCCAGCCAGGCTCCTCTACTGTCTGACATCAGCTCTCAGAAATGTTATTATAACCGGGCGTGGTGGCGCACGCCTTTAGTCCCAGCACTTGAGAGGCAGAGGTAGGAGGATTGCTGTGAGTTCAAGGCCACCCTGAGAATACATAGTGAATTCCAGGGCAGCCTGGACTAGAGCAAGACCCTACCTGAATAAAACAAAAACAAAATCAAACAAACAGAAAGAAATGTTATTATCCTCCCTTTTTTGGGGGTTGGGGTTTAGAGAGAACAAAGAGAGAGAGAGAGAGAGAGAGAGAGAGAGAGAGAGAGAGAGAGAGAGAGAGAGAGAGAGAGAGAGAGAGAGAGAAGACAAGGACATACCAGGGCTTCTTGCTGCTGTAAATGAACTCCATATGCATGTGTCACTTTTGCATCTGGCTCTTTACGTGGGGACTGGGGAATTGACCCTGGCTGGCTTTGCAAGCAAGTGCCTTTAACTGTTGAGCCATCTTTCCAGCCCCGCCTTGTTTTGTTGAGACTGGGTTTCAGATAGCCCAGGCTGGCCTTGAACTCACAGCAATCTCTGTAGCTGAAACTGCTCTTAAACCAGAGAAGAGCTTGAACTTCTGATACTGCTGCCTCCATTTCCCAAGTGCTAGGATTACAGACAGGCACCACCACACTTGGCTTTATTTTCTCCTCTTATACAGACTGAAAAACAACCATGGTTCAGAGACATTAAGAAACTTGTCAGGGCTGGAGAAATGGCTCAGCGGTTAAGGCACTTGCCTTCAGTGCCTAAGACCTGGGGTTCAATTCCCCAGGACCCACATAAGCCAGACCCACAAGTTGGTAGCTCTGGTGCTCTCTCTGTCTCTGTCTCTCTCTCTCTCTCTGCTTGAAAAATGAATAAATAAAATATTTTTTTTTAAAAAAGAAAATTGTCTGAGGCTACCCAGCCAGGTCACAGTTTAGTTCTAATCTGGAATTGTTGAAGAGGCTGAGCTTTCCTTAAATTGGTCCATCTCCCCCTTCTGGAATGCTCTTCTTGGAAAAAAAATAGCCTGCTTTAGAAACATTTGGGCAGGGAACTTTGGTTTATAGTTAGGCGGGGATGTATGACAGTGTTCTATGTAAGTTCATTGCCATTCTGTGGAGAGGGAACCAGGGCAGGGACAGTAGCCAGGCTGCTGGGAAGGGGCTGAGTCCCAGGAGCAGTTAACGATGGTGTGAGGCCTGCCTGGCCTCTCTCATGCCAGTCCACAATGGCAGATGCTACTTTCTGGGCCCACCCGCCCCTGTCCTCAACCCCCCTCCAAGCTCTCCTTTCCCATAAATCATCCTTTCTCCCTTCAGTGACTGTGATATTACCATACCCTCTGCCCCACCACCAGCCTTGGGCAGGAGGCTGAAAGAGAGGCCTATGTTCTCACAGACCTCTTAAAGGGAGATGGGGGAGTGTGGGGGGGCAAAGCTCTGGGCTCCAGGTTTGAGGCCTGAGTTCCTACTGTCTCTGGAGTCAAGGTTTCTGAGCCTCTAGTCTTGGGCCCTGCTTGGACGAGAAGACAGGGCAATATGGGAGGCTGGGAGGAGGGGACAGAGGCCTGAGGGAGGCAAGGAGGATGCCAGAGTAGTGCTGGGCACACTGGAGCCAATCCAGAGGAGGGCTATCTGATTGGGGACTCCTCCCTTCTAGAACCCTAAGATTCTGAGGACCAGCAGAACCTCAGCAATTATTATTAGGCAAACTGGGACAGCTGTCACCCTGCTCCCTCCTCAGTCTCAGGCTGCTTTTTCCCAAGGCCACCATGGTGACCACAGTGTCCCAGGCCTGGTCTTTTGGCAGGTTGGTTGCCCTTTCCTGCTTGGAAGCCTCTCGGCTGATAAAAGCTCCCAACCATGCCAGCCACAGCCTTTCTAAAGCCCCCAACCCAGCAAAGCCCGGTCAGCTCTCACCCAGCCTTTAGTCTGTCCTTGTCACCTTTAATCACGCCATGGCTGGAGGGATGGCTCAGTGGTTAAGGCGCTTGCTTGGTTAAGGCCCCAATTCTGGATGCACAAGATGGTGCAGCTAGAGGTCCTGGTGCGCTCTCTCTCTCTCTCTCTCTCTCTCTCTCTCTCTCTCTCTCTCTCTCTCTCTCTCCCTTGCAAATAAATATATATATTTTATAAAGAACTGTGCCAGACTCCTCGGCTCCCGGCACCTCAGCCTGCTGGCAGTGAACCTTAGCAGGACCACGGCGGGGGTGCTCTGAGGACAGGCAGCCAGCCCCTCCAGTTTCCGGCTTCCATGATGGTGCCTGGTCCCAGCCTGCAGAGCTACCCTGGCTCTGGGCCCACTGCAGCCATGCTGAGGCTCTCAGCCTTCCTGCTCGCTCCTTCTCAGGATCCCTAGACCCCTGCCAGGCGCAGGCACCTCTGTCTGGTGTCTGGACACTTGAACTGCCCACACAGGCCTCAAGTGAACCATCTAGTCTTTCTGGTTTCCGCTTCCTAAGCTGTTCTGTGGCTTCAGCACTGGTGTTGATGGCGTCTTCAGTGGGCACTCGGATTCATCTCCCTCATCAGTCTAGCTGGGGTGAAGCTCACAGGAGGTCATTGCTTGAGATGGCGAGGCCCTGACAGGCGCAGCCCTCAGCTTCTGCTGGAGCTCACACCGGGAAAGAACTGTGCCTTGTCTCCACCACGGAGAACAGTGGCCTTACCAAGGGAGACCCCAGGGGATCACCCCACACCAGGGCTCACCTCCCCCTGGGCCTGGGGAGAGCACACAGTGCTCCAGCCTAGGTGGGTCCTGGGAGCATCTGTGAGTCCCAGCCAGCCACCTGCTACCTCCAGAGTGACCCTACTCTGGCATGCATGCTCTTGGAAGGGCAGGGTCCGGACTTGGGAGTCGGCCCAGGGCTGGTCGCTCCAGCCCCACCTCATGCACTCTGAGGTCTCCACTACAGGCAGATGAGTCAGACTGGCATTTCCTGAGACAGGAATGTTCTTTGTGGGGTGGGAGAGAGGGAGTGTGTAGGAAAGAAACAGGCTGTCTTGGAGGGTGGTCCATCTGGTGGCCCCTTGCAACCCAGCCTTTCCTGTCCTCCCCTTTAGCACCTCACAAATGGCCTTTTAAAAGGCGAAAGATTTATTCGATCTGAAGAGAAACCTGAACATACAAATGGCCTTTTAAAAAGACATATATAAAGACATATATATGTCTTATATATTAAAATACATTATATTTATATATTATATTTTGTTTTTATAATATATACTTATATATGTTATATAAAATTTTTCATATATATGAATCAATCACACACATACATATTATGTATATGATTTTTTTTTCGATTTTTTGTTTTTCGAGGTAGGGTCATGCTGTAGCCCAGACTGACCTGGAATTCACTAGGTAGTCTCAGGGTGGCCTAGAACTCATGGCTTGAGTGCTGGGGTTAAAGGCATGTGCCACCATGCCAGGCTCTGATTTTGTTTTTTGAGGTAGGGTCTTGCTCTAGCCTAGGCTGACCTGGAATTCACTATGTAGTCTCACAATGATCCTCCTACCTCAGCCTCCCAAGTGCTGAAATTAAAGGCATGTGCTATGCTGCCTAGCTATTTATTTATTTTTTAGAGAAACTGAGAGTGAGTATGGGCACACCAGGTCCTCCTGCCACTGCAAACAAACTCCAGACGCATGAGCCATTTGTGTATCTGGCTTTATGTGGGTACCGGGGAATTGAACCCAGGCCTCCTTTTTCTGTTATTTGTTTTCTGAGGTGTGTAGCCTGTAGCCAGGCTGACCTTGACTCACACTACCACCCCTGGCACAAATGGCCTATAAAGCTGAGGCAATTCAGTGTACCGGCCTTGAGGGCTGGGGGAGGCAGTTGTGGAAAGATGTGGAGGAGATGACCACCATGAGGCAAGAAGAAAGCTGAGCCTTATTCTGGGTCACACGTTGTTCCGGATGTGGACGGAACTGGGTTATTTCATGTTGTTTCCTAATGAAATCCAACTCGTGACAATGGAGTGTCATAGAAATAGGGACACGGACTGCAGGGAGGGAGGAGACTGGAATCCCCATCCTACCTGCTGTCCCTTCTTAGGCCAAGGCCAAAGCATTTGCTTCCTCGTCAGCATCTGCAGGGGCAGCCATGCCCCAGCAGGGGGCGGGGGGAGTGAGCTTGAGCAGTGCTGTTCCCATGGCGGTGCTTCAGGCTGGGCCCCTGTCTCTTAGGTCTTTCCTCCCAAGCCGACTGCTCTTCCTCCTCCTCCTCCGATACTTGCCTTGCAGCCATTTTGTCCTTGAAGTTGGCTCCAGCACTGTGTTCCAGAAACCACCAATAAGGTCCATGTGCGGCAGGCCCAGGTGTGGGCGCTGCCCAGGCTGGCAGGTGGCTTGGGAGGCCCGAGCTGGGTCAGTATGCCCAACCCTGGTGGAGAAAGGAGGGCAGAGACAGAAGCCTGATCAAGCCAGCCTAGTTTGGGCAGGTGGTGAAAAGAACCTCTGGGCAGGGAGGCAGCCACCTTGCCTTTTTGTATTGTCTGCAACACAAACAGGCTGTGCATCCCTGGGGATGATGGGCTAGTTTTCTCGTTGGTGAACTGGAGCTTCTACAACTGGATGGTCTGATGGAGCAGGGAGGTGAGGGTGAGGGGATCCTGGGAGAAGATGGGGAGAAAAAAAGGAAAACTCCGCTCCCACCCATAGCCAGGCTTTTGGAACACTTCTGCCCCCCAGTGGTGTCTCAGAGTAACAACCATGGTCTGGGAACATCACCCAGAAGTCCTGCGTCTCCCCACTTTCTTATGGTCTTCTCCAGAGGACAGAAGTGGGGAGCAATCTTGGGCTCTTTTGCCGCCACCCATGTGCCCTGTCAGGGCTGCATGAATTCCGAGTGGACAGAAAAGCAGTCAGAGCCGTGCACGCGGTACCCAAGGCCAGGCAGCTCCAACCATTCACCCCCATGCTCACTCTGCAGGCGCCCAGGGAGCTCTGCGGCATGCAGGGGCACCGTGCCAGGCTTGGGAGATCCCGGGACACTTGGAACAGGGCTCCAGCCCTCAGACAGCCTCTGTCCGATGGGGAAGCAGACAGGCAAACTGCAGGTTCTGAAAAAGTGGCAGAATGTGGGGGCTGCTCAGGGATGTGACATATTGTGTGAGTAACACTTGGAACCACGTGGCCAGCACTGTCTTGACTGTGAGTTTTTTCAGAGCACGTGGCCTCTAGCCTGATGGCCAGGAAGCTTTTGCCTCTAGGTTAAGGGTGTCTCTTCCTGCAGCCCTTCCAGAGAACCGGGTCATCCGCTGCAGGATTTCTACTGTGCGCTGCTTCCCTCCCCACCTCCTCCCTGATTCAAAACGCAGGTTGGGGACATCAAAGACCTTCCCTTATCCCTGCAGCTTCCTATTGTGGGAGGCTAACCTGGTCAAGGGGCTGGAGTTCCAAAGATGGTGGAAAGCACTAAATCTCCCTCCCAGGATGGAGTTCTGGGAGCTCCAGGCTGAACAACACTCAGTGAGGGGCATGTAATGGAAGTTGGGCTTCTGGAGGTTTCTGAGGCTGGGCAGGGCTGATCTCAGCAAGCTGTGTGGGGCAGGGTACAGGGAGTATAGGGAGGACTCACTCAGGCTAAGAATCTTGGGTGCATCATTGGTGGTGGGAAAGTAGAGAAGTCTGACTCAGTGGGAACATCTGGCAGGAAGGAAGGAGCATACACAGTGGCATTTGTAAGCAAAATGGGCGCTCTGGTGCTGCAGGGATGGGGTGTGGGGCCAGAGGTGAAGGCCTGGACAGGACAGGCAGGAAAGAGGCTGTGTGTAGAGGGGGGGACAGGGGTGAGGAGGAAAGAGAGAGCCTCTGGCTGGCTGTCGCTCAGGGAGAAGAGATGCTGTGGGACTTTTCTGCTGCAGGCACAGAGGGCAGGGGTTGTAGGGAGGGGAGAGGTCAATCAGGGATGGCGAAAATGTCAGAAGTTGTGCCCCTCACCCCAGGGTGTGGAAGTAGACAGGAACACCTCTGATATGGAGAAAGCAAGCCTCAAGCCCCAGGGGAGACTGAGGGGTGGGGAGGCACTCCAGGCAGGGAGACTGGCCTCAGCTATGGGAAGGCAACTGGGGAGAAGCTTTTCTGAGAAGTCCTATGTCCTTCCTCGGGGTCCAAGAAGCTGGATGGGTCAGTCCCAGAACACAGGAAGGGAAAGGCCTTTCGAGAAAATATCAGGGGAGAAAGCTATTGGCTGTCCTGAGCTGCAGGGCTAAAGGGCCCAGAGGAAGGAAGGCCCATTTCAGACCTACCAAGTGGCTGAGACCCGACAGCTGGGCTTCTAGGGTGGGTGTGCTTGCAATATGGAGAAGACTGTGCTCAACCTCAGGGGGAGAATGACAGATGGTGGCATTTCAGTCTGTGATGGCCTCGGGAGGTGAGCGTCTCATTCCCTCGCAATGAGTAAATAGATGCCGACAGGCCAGCCAGCAGGAAGGGACAGCAAGTCACCTCAGACATCCCTCAGGCCTTTTGCTCCTAAAGAGAGGGACAGAGGCCCACGCTGGGTTACAGGCAGGAGCAGGCTGGGGTCCTGCTGGGGCTCAGGACCAAGGTGAAGGCAAGTCCTGGGTGGACAGGATTCTCGAGTGGGGCTACTGGGGCCGGGTGGGGCGAGGTGCTGGACAGGACCAGCTGGCTGCCTGGCCCTGGCCCTGGCCCTAGGAGTGGAAGGGTGGGGGTGGCTGCCTGCGGGTGGCTCCTGGCTGGAAGCCCAGAGCAGTCTTTTGTAATCACAACATGATCTCTGGTGCTCAGCAGCAGAGCCGGCAGGGCAGGGAGAGGCCCGGCAGAGGCCCGGCTGGCTCGGTGGCTCCAGCTTCCCTCCCTCCTGCTCTCGCTCCCCAGGGGCTGCTTTGGAATTCTCTTGGTACCTGCTCTTGCCATGAACTCGGCTGTGAGTGGCACCTTGCCTTTGCCAGGGGGCTTCTTGAGCTGGGAGGGGGTGGAAACTCTGGGCAGCCACTTTGCGGGGCAGCTGACGATAGCTGGGCCTGTAAAGAAGGGCCGGTGAGGCAGGTGGAGGGGTGGAGAGAACACTGGCCAAAACAGAGACCCTGCCTAGGCAGGGAGCGACCCCAGAGCTTGATGCCAAGGCATAGCGTTCTTGCCAGGGTGGGTGCCCCACTGTCACTGCTGCTCTCCTGACCTTTCAGCCAGCAGCTCGGGCCTGGAGGGCTGGGCCTATGGGAGGCTGGACACAGGCCTGGGGAGTTGGGGCTGAAGCCTGGGAGCTCAGGACCAAACTAAGGCCTATTTTTTTTTCCTGTGGTTCTGGATTTTCGAGGCAAACAGTCCCCACCTCGACCTCTCAAATCTCCTGGCAGCTTCCCAGTCACGGCGGGTTCCTTTGCCAGAGCCATTTTTAACTCCCATTCCAGGCTGTGTTTGCTATGAGCTCCCTGGAGAGCCAGGGGGAGGGGTGGCCTGCTGCTGGGAGCTTCGGCCCTGGGTACAACCTGAGCAGCCCAAAGAGACAGACAGGCCTTGCTCTGCTGGGATGGAGGCTTGGGGACTTCTATAGGCCACCTCTCTAAGAACCCCCCTTCCCCCTGTGTGCCTGAGCTCGGGCTGTGGTAAGAATGAGGGTAGGTGGGTGAATGCGAAAGGTGGGGCATTTGTAAGTAGATCTCTGTCTTGTGTAGGGCAGAGCGGAGCCCTCAATGCGCAGGCAGGAGAAGGATGCAGAGCTGGACCGAAGGATAGTTGCCCTGCGCAAGAAGAACCAGGCCTTGCTGCGCAGGTACCAGGTGAGTAGGCTTGGCGGACCCTTCCCCCATAGCTAGTGGCCTCTCCTGACTTCATATGCCTTCTACACGATGACTTCTTCAAGCCTAGCCCACGTATCTGGGCCCCAACCCAGGATTGAGGTGTGGATGCCCTCTCAGAGGCATGGTCAGTGTCTAGGGCACTGATGAGGTGGTGCTCTGCCCCCTGGTGTCCCACTGGTGTCTCTCTGTGTAGGTATGTCTGTGTCTGTGTCTCTGTGCACCTGGTGGGCTGTGGCCTAGCTGACCCCAGGCCCTCCCACAGGAGATCCAGGAAGACCGTCGGCAGGCAGAGCAGGGAGGCATGGCTGTGACCACACCGGGGCTCCTACGACCCGATGGCCTCACTGTCACCATCAGCCAGGTTCCTGGTGTAAGTCTCACCCTGGAGATAGTGTGGGGTGTCGGGGTAGAGCCAGGCCTGGGATGGACAGCTGCCCCTCCTCCTCTCCCACTTGCCATTTTGGGTGCCCCCAGCAACACCAAGTCACTGCTATTCTCGCCACCAAACGGAAGCCTCTGTGTATCTTTTCTAGCCCGTACCTATCCTCCAGCACAGGTGGCTCTGACCCCCAGTCCCAGGAAGTAGGGGACAGATAAGGCCTTATTGTCTGAATGCTCTGGATTTCTGAGCTCACAGATGACAGGTCACTGTGACATCTCAGGCCCCAGGGTGGCCCTGGGCCCTGGATGCCATTGGCATGTGGACTTCTCAGGAGCCAGCTTCTCTGTGGGCATCCCGGGAGGGATAGGGCCAGACCAGACCTAGGGTACCCCACCCCTCAGAGGACTGAGCCCCCAGGCCCTGCCCAGCACTGCTCACGTGGCCTCAGGATACAGGCTCCTCACTCTGCAGGAGAAGCGGGTAGTCAGCAGGAACTGGGCTACGTGCTCCCTTACACCTGGAGTGCCGGATGATGAGGAGGCTGCAGACCACACGCACGCTTTCTGCAAGGGGGAGTGGGTGGAACTGGCCGTGACCATGGAAAACAAAGCCAAGGTAAGCAGAGTGGGGGCCTTTAGACCACAAGCCAGCAGCCTCTTTTCCCACGACTCAGCCATGATGCTCATCCTCACCTTCCCCAGGCCAAACGGTTCGTAAGTGAAAAGCCCACCAGGACAAGGACAGAGGGACAAGAGGGGTCACCTGGGGGAGGCCGAGGCCGGAGCACCCCCATGCAGACAACCATGGGCTCGGATGCTGCATGGAAGGTACAGCTTCACTTTGGACACTTGAATCAGCTGTCCCATATGACACTCTTCTGTGGGGACGGGCCTAGAGACACCTATGAGAATTCCTGCCCCTCCTTCCCTTCTGTGGCCTGTCTCCACTTCAAGTGGACCTTGCTGCGAGCGATGGCTAAAATAGGAGATCTGATCTAGATGTGCTCCATTAATGGCAGAGGGTGGGGAGGGGCTGAGAGGGTGTAGGGGACTGGCCATGTGCCAGCTGTGACCTCTAGGTGGCAGTGGCCCCTCGTCCTTGTTTTTGCTCACAGTCTATGAGTGCCCCTCCCCTCATGGGCCAGTCTACACACTCTGGCAGCTCTGTGAAAGGAGCACCCTCATTTTAGAGAGAAATTAAGTTTCTTGTCCCAAACACACAGCAAACACAGCATGATGGACAAGGGGAGTGGGGACCTGGAGAGACAGGGTTCGACTTTTCGGCTCTCCACTCTAGTCTTCATGCTTCTGTCCCCTGCAGAGTGCTCCTGAGGCCTGGAGTCCAGGTATGGTCGCAGGCCCAGCGCCCCAGCGGCCTCCAGAGGTGGGCTGGGACTTGGCACAGAGGAAACTGGAGAAGGCCCACCTTGCCAGCCACAGAGAGGCACAGGGTGACTGGCAACGCCCATGCGACCTGGACAAGGAAAAGCCCATGTGGGTGGCAGGGCGGGTATACGTGCTTATGGGGCTGGGGGAGGGCTAATCGTGGTTCTGTTTGAAGAAAGAGGATTTGCCTGGCCCTCTGGTGAGATTCTGGGCTCCAGCCTTTCTGGAGTCCACCAACACTGTACTGCCCTGTTTTGAAATTGGGGGAGGAAGTATCAGGGTAGAGTCTGCCTCGGCCTCTGTTTGCCTGCCACCAGCAACTTGGCCCTTTTCTGATTATACAGGCTACAGGACAGCAGCAAGCCTAGGAATGAGGGATCCCTCAGGCATAGTGGAAGGGGTAAGCCGATATCATTTTATATATTATTCTGTCCCCGGACCTTCTTCTTTGCAAGAACGGAGGGAGAGAGAGAATGAGAAACAAACAATGAATGTATTAGGGCCTCTAGCTGCTGCAAACAAACTCCAGATGCATGCACCACTTTGTGCATCTGGCTTTACAATAAGTACTGGGGAATCAAGTACTGGCTTTCCCAGCAAGCACCTTAACCACTGAACGATGTCTCCAACCCTCCCCCCTCCTCGTTTTTGAGATAGTGTCTCAGCCTGGGCTGGCCTGGGATGCATGATCCTCCTGCTTCATCTGGGGTTACAGGCAAGTGCACCACACCAGCTGCAGCCTGGTCCCTCCCCCCATTCCCTACTCCTCTCCTTTCTTTTCTCTTGTTTCTTGATTTCTTCTTTTCAGAGCTAGATGGAAACATGGGAGAATAGCTTCCTTCCCCTCCTTCTTCTCTCCCATGATCACATCTCCCCTCCCAACCTCTGAGCCACAACTCTGGCTGGTTTTAGTGGGAGCTGCAAGAGGGTCTTTGAGACACTGGTTCCTATGGATTAAGTCTTGATGACCCTCCCTGTCCTGCTGCAGGAACAGTCCTGTGGACTTCTGGTGCCCTCCTTCTACAGACATGGAATCTGGGGCTCACAGTCTGACCAAGTATCTAACTGGGGAGTGCAAAACAAGCCCATCACCCTAGGCTGAGGTTCTTTGGGGGAGATAGGAAAACCTACGAGGGGGTTTCATGGTAGCTTTCTGGAGCTAGAAGAGCCAGTGTTTCTGCTTCAGTCCTTTGCCACCAGATCCTCTCTCCCCGTGTCCTTTGTCCCCCTTTAGGTCCCAGGAGCCACCAGAAACCACAGGCCCCATTATTATGCCCCAGTGGGAAAGGTAAATTGGGAAAGGAAGAGGAGCAGAATCCTTCCAGATGGTGGAGGCACCAGCTAAGACACTCCCTGATGTGACCCTTGTCTTGCAGGTTGGGGTGGACAACCTGGCAGACCCTTGGTGGCACCTGCCACAGGCAGCAAAGCCCAAGGGAAGGAGAGGCTGACTGGCAGGGCCCGAAGGTAACAGGTGGCAGGGAAAAAAATCTAGGCAAGCATATAGGTGTCCTAATTTCCTGAACCAGCCTAGGTCCCCCTTCTCTGTCCCAGGGCCCCTGCCTCCTGGCTGGCTGCTGCCTGGTACAGGTTAATGAGGTACTGAGAAAGGCCATCAGCCAAGGCAGTGGTAGCTAGAGCCTGGTGCCCAGGGAGGCCATGGTAATTACAGTAGCAACCTTCCCCTGGGAAGTGAGGTGTGCCTTTTCCAGGCAGCCCATGCAGGGACATGCCTGGAGTCCCTATGGATCTCAAGGTGTCTCAGGCTTGATCATAAACAGCAGCTGGGGACCCAGAAAGGGACCAAAGTGGATGGTGTTCAGAGGAAAGTTGGGTTTGGGGAGCAAAGTTAGACTGGAGAGGAAGCATTCTGGAATCTCATTGTGGCACTGGTCCCACTCTGAGAGCAAGTGCTGGGCTTAAACTACTCCCTGGAAGACATGGGCCACCAGCCATGGGGGCGGGGGCTAGGCATAGAGCCTGCTCTGTGTGCTGTGGCTGTGCTTCTGCAGGTGCGACGTGAAGGAAGACAAGGAGGAGATGCGGACCCAGGAGGTGGGTACTTGAGCACAGAGTAGGACAGGCTGGGGACAGGAGCTGGACACCCACCACTCAGCTGGCCTATGTTCTTGTCTCAGGGAAGCCAGAGCGCCATGAAGCCAGAGGAGACACAGAAGCAGAAGCAGGAGACGGAGCCAGGCAGACTAGAGATGACCCTGACAACCAGCCCAGCCCTGGCCTCCCCAGAGAGGCCAAAAGGGGAGACCTCCACAGTCGGTTCAGCCCTGGACTCTCCACAAAATCCTGACTTAACTCCCCTTGACCTCTCTCTAGGAGGAGCCAGCAGCCTTAGGTCTGGAGAGAGATGTGGACTCAGTCCGAGGCCTGGGGCCCAGGAAAGTCCAAGATCATGGCCAGACGGTTCCCAGCAGCAGCACCTGGGGTGGAATGACCACCAACCTGGGCTGGAAGTCCAGACTTGTGCAGAGCGCCAGAGAGAAACAGAGGCCTCCAAGCGCAAAGAGGATAGGGCCAGCAAGGCTGGGGGCCTACAGAGCCCAGTGGCCACAAGCAGGACCCCCAGAGGAACTGGCCAAAGGACTAGAGGCCCAAGTGTGAGGAGCAGGATGGGGGGTCCTGGCCCTGCAGGAAGATGCTGAGCAAAGTTGATGGGAGTTGGGGAGTCAGGCTGGGAAAGAGAGTTCAGTTCTATGTGCTGGCTGCTGGTGACTTGTGCACGTCTGGCTGAGCCATGTGGGTGAGGGGGACATGCTAGAGCAAGGAGCTACATCCTTCTCACGTCTTCATGTGCAAGGCAAGGCGCCTGGTGTACTGTCAGGGGCGCCTAATGCTACCCAGGCCTCTTCCACCAGGTGAGAGAGCGTGACTTGACAGTACCCAGCACCTGGCTCTCTTAGCTCTCTGTCATCCCCTGGGACCAGGTCTCCCTCTTCAGTCACAGGCTTGTGCCTCAGCTCAAGGCAGACTCAAAGCTGGTTTGGCCATCCTTGGCCCCAGCTCTTTCTGATAACCCTGCCTCTTACCCAGAAGACTCAGTCCTGGTCTCTTGGGGTGGCCAAATCAGGGGAATTTTTTGCAGTTGCTTGAGAGTCAGAGAAATGGAGGTCTTTCAGCTGACAGGAACTAGATTGGAATGGCAGTCCAGGTCTTCTTGGGAAAAGGAGACCTTGGGGGAAGGCCTCCTCTCTGAACTGGAATAGGACCTCCTGTCTCTACAGGAGAGCTCTCTAGTAGAAGATGTGCTCCCCTCCCCCACACCCGGGTCAGTCATTGTGGGCACCCTGAACGGACCTTGCCATCCAGGGTCACTTCCTGCCCTTTCTTGCCTCCTCCCCCACCTCTCCTCACCAAGAGACAGGAACAGTGACTCCAGCTAAGTACGACATCAGGACGTCTTTCCGACTCAGTCTCCATCTGCCCCCTCCCATGAGGCCCATGACTGGTGAATTATCTAGACTCTGCAGAAGCTGTGGCTTCCTTTCAATTCAACAAACATTTCCTGAGCACTCTCTCCCAGTAATCCAGGCGGTGGGCGAGGGGCCTCTGCCAGCAAGAGGGAGGAAAGAAATCAGTCATCAGCAGCTTGTGGCTGAACACTGGGAGCTGTGCTCAGCTGTAGGTGCCTTATGTCCCCAGTCCCAGGGGTAGGACGAGGGGAGGAGTCCAAGGGGTCCACCCCACCTCTGTTCTGCTCTTTAGATGACCTGTGTGACCAGGTCCTTACCTGGACCTCATCATGCAGCCCCTGTTCCCCTCTGCAAGGTGGAGAGCATCACATGTCTCCCTAAGGCTCTAGACAGAGTTTAGCTCCCACCCAGGATGTGCCCATCCTCCCATGTGAGGCTTCCTCACTGGCTCTTGGCTCTACCCTATCCCCTCTACTCAGATCCCACGGCTTAGAGAGCTCTCATCCTTCCAGGTGACAAGTGCAGCTGAGCAGTCTGGGGAGGGCCTGGGGGTCTGCTTTTTTAATAGGTCACAGCTGAGGCTTGTGTTTCCACATCCCGGACCACACCTTTGAGGAGTCAGGGTCTGGACTGGAGTGTGTGGAGGGCTCAGGGCAAAGACGGAGTCTATACTAAGGGCAAGTTATTAGCTATGCAGGGGCTACCCCTGGCATGGGTGGCTCCTGGGAAGATGCTTTAGAGGGCAGAGGGTAGTAGAGCCAACCTCCTGCAGTGTCCAGGGGGAGCTGACCAGGGATGGCTGGGTGAAGGGAGTGGAAGAGCTAGTATGATGGATCAGAGGAAGTCTGTTGTTATTCCTGTCCACATGAACACACTATGGTCATGATTTCTTTCCTTTGGCTTTGGAGTTCATTACTCCTAAAGAATAGGACTGGAATGGAGCACGTTCAGGCAGTCTGTGGATTCTGATTTCTCCAAGAATCCTTGTGATTAATCTTGGCTGGGGCTGGGGCACTATAGTAGTCTATTCTCGGGATGAATGAGGTCCTGGGTGCAACTCCCAGCATCTCAAGAGAAAAGGGAGAGGGAGAAGGAGAGGGAAAGAGACAGACAGAATCCCAAGATGCACAATGCCCACTGTACAGATGTGCCAAGGATGTCTGACCATGGGTTGAGGACACAGAAACTGGACAGCTCTGGATCGGCCCTTTGAAAGGTGCCTCAGCAGGAGAGAAGGGCTAGGAGGATGTGAGGCTTGTCTCCTTGATAGCAGCCAGAAGGCTAGTGGGGGGGGAAGGTGTCCAAGGGGGTGGAGAGGATGGACACTGGTACAGGATATCTTCTTTGCATAACACTAGAAACAGTGTCACAAATAACACCAAGATAAAGAGCTCTTCTCTGAGGTACTGTGCAGCCTCCAGGTTGTGGGCACCCAGTTCTAGGACTAGTCCAGCATTCCCTGCACAGACCTCAGGGCCATGAAAGCAGGCTGCATCTCTTTGTTGACAGGCCTGGCTGAGTTTTATCTCTCCTCTCCAATGACCAGACAAGACTACTTTTCTTACTTAAACATGGCTCTGAGAAACAAGACACAAGGCTGGAGGAAATGAGCAAGGAGGGCACCCAGGAGCAGGAAGGAGCTGGCAGGGAGAGGAAAGGCATCTTACCAAAGGCCTTGAAGTAGGGAGAGCAGAGGAAGAGCCCTCTGTGCCGGGGCCATCTCACCAGGCAGAAAGGAAATGGTGACCCTACCTTACGGAAGCTGTTCAGGTGGGTGTAGAACAGCACACACCTTGGGATCTGACAGACTGAATTAAGCTCTAGGCTTTCCAGCTGTCAGCAGGGTAACTTCAGACAATTTTAGCTTCTAAAAGCCTTAGTCTATCTGCAAGAGAAGACCAGCATTACTTACCTTGAAGGGATTGTTGAGAAAACTGGAGTGCAAAATACATTAGAGTCTGCTACACAAATGGCACCCCGAGGATATGTCAAATAAATGAAGTGGCTGCTTGGTGTGATATCTGTATCCACTTTGTTTCCTATCACGTCCTTGATCTTTTGTGCTGCTGCTGCTGGTGGTGGTTTTTTGAGGTAGGGTCTCGCTCTAGGCCAGGCTGACCTGGAATTCACTATGTAGTCTCAGGCTGGCCTCGAACTCACTTCAGCCCTACCTCTGCTGGGATTAAAGGCGTGCAATGCCACACCCACTGACCATGCCTTTTTAAAACTGGGAGTCTGTGTTGTCTGGGGAAAGGAGGGATGGGTTGTACCATGCATTCAGCTCTCCAGGACAGATGGCTTCTTTTACTTCCTGGATTGTTGGGGTGTCCAGAGGTATGCCCCTGCTTTTGCAGGGGGTGTTGTCTGAGAACCCCTTTGAACTCTACACTGACTTCCAAGCTCAGAGAGTTTTTCCCCCTTTCTGTTTTATTACAAGAATAATCTCACAAATTCACACTACAGTTTTTGTCATTATTTTCCCTAGAAACCAACTCCATGTGGAGTTTCCTCAGGCCTCCTAGAATTAAGTTTTGCCCCTCAAAGGAGCACCGTGACTATATTTGGGGATCCTTGGAAGTAGGGAGTCCTCAACTATGTAAGAAGTGATCACCAGTCAGCTCCAACTCTGACCCTGTAACCAGGGATAGGAATCAGGAAAAGATGTCATCTGCCCCTAAAAACACCAAGGAAATGACAAGTTTCCATATAGCTGTATCTTCTTCTTTGGGTGGTCAAGAGAATAGGAGAAACTAAAGGCATCATGTCACCTCATCTCTTGTGTCATTTATCAGTGTCCACAGACCATACCAACATCTCCTGAGCCAGCTTTGTCTGGGCAAATGAGGAAGGGCACACAGGGTGACCACTGCTTCCTCACAGAGAGCTAAGGAGAGGAGCCAGCAGAAAGCACAGACCAAGGCTGCTTTCTCTCAACTCTGCTGGGCCTACGTCACAGCTCTCATTAAGCATCCACTTGACGCCAGGGAGGTGAAATAACACAGACCTGACTCCAGAAAGAACAAATGTGGCACCCACTGCTCCTTTTAAGGACTGGCTGGAGAAGCAGCCCCACCCCCTGCCCTGTAGGAGGGGAGGCAAACACATCAGTACCTTTGAGGCAGAGGGAGGGGGCCTCTCAGGCTTGCTTCCTTCTTAACAAGCTCTCCAGGCAAGTTCTTCTGCAACTGTCAAAAATAATGGACAAGGTACATTTTTTCCCTCTTCTTACAAACTCTAGGGACACAGTGTTTCATCTTCCTTCATCAGGGCAGCTGGCTCCAATGAAGCAAGAGTCAAAAGTCACTGTAATAACTAGCTGTCAAAACAGAAAGATCCTAACCCTAAGTTCAAGAATCTGAAAGGCTGAGCCAGAAGTCTCCAACTTCAGAGTGCATCAGCATCTTCCGAATGCCAGGCTCTATCTGCATGGGATGGGGCCCAGCAAATCCCCAGGCGATGCTCTTGGTCTGGGAACTAGTGTCATGGTTACTAGCTACTCTTTCATATTTCTTTCCACACATCATTGTCCCCCCAAGGGCACAGACATTCCCTTGAAAATATATTACTTCATATGTATACACTGTACTTTCATTCCCAAGACCTTTCACACCTATTATCTCCATTTGCTCTAACGACGTCCCATTAGGTTGGCGCAAAGGAAGCCAAGGCCTTTACCAATGCTACTGTTGACTCCCCAAGTTTCCTAACTTCCAGTTCAGGGATCCCCTGAGAACAGCCTTCAACTTCTATGATTTGACACTCCCAGGGTACCAGCAGAGTGCTAAGGAGACAGGTGGCCATCAGGACCCAAGACTGTGATCACCAAGGGACAGACAAAGGCGTATTTAAAAAGAAATCCTTGCTGATTAACACAACTGCTTTTTTTTTGGGGGGGGGGACTAGTTCATTTCAGAATGTTTGTAGTTCACTTGACATACTGTAGGTACTTAATAAATAGTCCTTTAATCAAAGGTGGTCATTTATGGAAAATATTTGTAAGGATATTAGTTAGAATCTTACTGCTACTTAACTGATAAGCTAGTGAAGACATCTCTGAAATTAAAAAAACAAGGCAGTTAAGCAAGGGAATCCAGACTACAAAGGGCAAGAACTGTCTAGTAATTTTCTGGTCCTTTCCTAGTAAATAAACCAATGTTTCTAGAACTGAAGAGAGCATAGAGAAAGTGGGTTGGCCAGAGTGCTCCTGACTGACCAGGTGCCTCACATGCAGAGACCACTGGGAGTCAGGGCTGTTTTGAAGTGAGAGCCTGGTAGAGTCTGGGTGTGTGGCAAAGAGGTTTTGTTTGTTTAATTAGCTACTGGAAGGAACAGAATGCGTAACACGGGCTTTCTGGCAGCAGCAAACCACAGGCTCTGTCTGCAAGTGAAACAGATGTGACCGAAAAAAAAAAATGTCAACAGAGCAGCTATTTTTACAGCTTCACGTTGGGGCTGGGGCAAAAGAGACACTGAATGGATCACACAGCCTCTGTTGCTACTTGTTAAAGGTCACCTAGAATAAGGCCATGGGCTTCTGCAACCTGGAAAGAACAGAAAGCCCATGCGTAAATTACTCAAGATGGAAATAAAGAAAATGCTATATAACTCCAGTCCTGTGGGTGTCAGAGACAGAAATATTACTGGGGCTGGTTGGTCAGCTAGTCTGATTAAAACACACACACAACAACAACAACAACAAAAGCAGCTCCTCCAGGTTCAGAGAGACTCATCTCAAGGAAATTACATGGTCTTCACACGCATGCGCCTGGAGCATGCATCTGCACATACGTGTGCACACATATACCCCCTCACACACACAGCAAATGAATGAATGAATGAATGAAATTAAGGCAGAGAGGTCAGTGCAGCTATGATTTTCAGGCTCCCCTTGAACCAGCTATCGTGGTGGATCCACACGAGTGGACTGTGATACTGTCATGACGGTCAGGAAATTCCATTCAACATGGTCACCTAGATGACCAACATACTCTGAGCACCTACTGCTATGTACCAGGCACTGAATTAGCTATGGCAAGAGAAATGAGCAAAGCCACTGAGGTCCCTTCTTCTATGTAGGGACGATCATAAAGGTACAGCTGTGGCCTGTATGTTACTGAATTGCAATTCCAGAAACACCTCCATTTTCTGCAAACAGGAACAGGAGAACAACTGTTACCCTTTTAAACAGCCATGGGGGCCCTAAAGCTCTAGATGTGACTTTCAGTTCTCCTTAAAGCAGCATCTGGGGACAAGTAGATGCCCTGTGCCCAGCATGTCCAAACAGGATATAAATACTTGACCAGAGAATTCCCCAGTGAAAACTGGAAAACAAGGTAGACAGAAAAGCTCCCCAAACCATGGTCTCTCATACCATGAGGGAATCTACAGCTGCTAGAGAGAACTATTTCTTTGGCTTAAAACTTCAGGGAGGGCTGGAGAGATGGTGAAGTCATTAAAGATGCTCGCTTGCATGATGGCTGCGTTGGATTCCCCACCATGCACATGAAGCCAGATGCACAAAGTGGCACATGCATCTGGAGTGTCTGCAGTGACAGGAGACCCTGGTGTGCCTCTACACACACACATCATCTCTCTCTGCTTGCCAATAAATAATTATATATATATATATACATTAGATATACAAATATATGTATATATTGAAATATATATTAAAAACAAACTTCAGAGATACACTTCTTTGTATCTGAGTACTAAAAGGAGGTAAGCTTACTGTGATAGGCTCTCTGACCCCATACCTTCTAAAACTTCACTTTCCCAATGTAGGCTGCCAGGAATACATGACCATCGTAATTACTAATGGAAACAAACACCTAGAAATGGTCCTGGTAGTGCCAATGACAAGAGGAGAAAAGCAACTACCTCCTTTGCCAAAGACCTTCCTTGGTTAAAACCTGGTGAACAATTTTGTAGCTTCGGAGACTTGCAAAGAAAGCTCTTCAAACCACTGCCTCCAGGCAAAGGGCTCTGTTCTAAAGGGCCTGTAGGCTCTTGCTGAGCTGTCTGTAGCCCTGTGCAGCTAGAGAAGCCACATGTTCCCTTCGGCAGAAAGGAGGGACAGGCTCAAGAGCCTGGAAACTTTCACTCCCCTTACTCTGCCTTACCAAGCCCTCTCACAGAAAGCCATTGTGTAGGCTGAAGAGGGAAATAAAGGAAGGGCGGACTTCTTCTAAGCCTCCCTGCAGACTAGGAGGTGATGTAAAAGCACAGTGGCTACCCCCCAACTGCTCTGGTGAAGTGCAGGCCACAGGGGGCCCCACCAACACTGGCTTCTCACTCGGGATTTGTACTGGGCTCCATTGTCTGGTAATGAGCTGAGCTCAATTGCTTACCACGTATTTTGCAGCACAACTAATCCCTTATATTTGTGCTTTTCACCCACACATCTTTTGTTGTTGGCTTTAAGAAAAAAACCCTCAGGGGCTGGAGAGATGGCCCAGGGTTAAGGTACTTGCCTCCAATGCCTGAGGCCCAGGGTTCAATTCCCCAGGACCCACATGGGCCAGACCAACAAGGTGGTGGCCCTGGTTCTCTCTCTCTGCTTGAAAATAAATGAATAAATAAAATATTTTTTAAAAAAGAAAAGAAAAAAACCCTCATCTTTGAAGCAACCTACACGTCTCCCTGAATCACCTATGGGTTTGCCTTTCCCACAGTTAGTTCTAGAGGACGGGATGGGTGCAAGGTTCTCACCTCACCTCAGAGCTCACTGCTAAATGTTTGTCATCAAACTTTGTAGTCACACTTACTGGTCCTTACACCTGGGTATCTGCTTAGAGACTGGAGAGCAGGACTACCCCCCACCCCAGGCCTTCTTCCGTTGGTAAAAGCTGGCTGGACTATTATTATTCTGACCCTATAATGACTAGAATGGATCTTGCTACCTACCCTTCACTAATTCGTTCAGTTGAGTCATCAGGCACCAAACCAGTGAGGCAATTGCTTCCCTGCCCCCCCCAACCTCTTCGTCACCACCCCCCACCTCACCCCAGACCAACACTATTTCTCCATGAAGTCAGTAAGAGAAATGATCAGCTTACACAGGCTTAGAGTTCTTAGAATGTATTTTTGTCACCTGAAAAATAAAACTTTTAAAAAATATACAGGACTTTTTGAGTACAGGTATATCTTGAATGGCTGAATTATAAATAATGTCTCTGGTCATGTTCACAGCTAGGGCTGGAGCAAATGTCCCAATTCCAGTGAAGGCTGTAAAGAGTCGGGAGGCCAGCTGGACCCATAAAGGCTCTTACTGGACTCTGTTTCGTCCCAAAGTGGATTTCAATAGTCCAGAAAGTAGGTATCAGGGAGGAACAAACTCCCAGCAAGTCTCCCACAAGTCCAAAGGATTCTTGGAATAAGAGATCAAGTTACAAATTATTAAAATATAGGACTAAAAATTCACACCATAAATATAAATTACAGGCTATTATTGAAGTTATAAAGTGGCAATTCATATTTCTTCCCCCAGTCTCTCATCAAGTTTAAAAAGGCTCTGTGGGCCTCCTAATGACTAAAGCCCCAGTCAGATAAAGGACTCTCCTCTAAGCCCAGATACTGTAGGGTGTCCATTACTCACCTGCCTCAGTTACTTTCTTGCCCACAACAGCACATGGCTTAAAGCAAGACTGCTGTCCTTAAACTTGAATTGCTAAGGACAAGGGAGGTCAGAAAGCTGACAAACTGACTCAAGTGGGCAGGCTTCCTGATTTATTTATTTCTTCTTTTAAGTGCCTTCTTTCCCAAAAAGGAAACACTAAGGGCTTTGATATCTTGTCACTCCCCACACTCAAGGGCCTAAAAGCAAGTGGCAGAAGGAAATGGAATTCAAATTGAGGAAATACAATTCTTGCTGCCCTGGAGCTACAGGTGTATCATTCCCTGGATATCTGTCACCACCTCTCTAACATTACTGGCTGTGTTTCAGTGGGAGCTTATCAGTAAGATAAAGACCAGCCAAGTCCATCTTGATCTTTCCATGGCTGGGCTCTTCCCTAGCTAGCAAAGGGCAATCCTGAGTTCGAATCCCTTTGTCCATGGGATATGATCAAAGGTTTGGTTTCACAAGAGACTGTCCCAATGGCAAGTGGCTTGTTGTTTGAGGCTCGGGAAAGAGGAAAAGCAGAGGTGAATGAGACAAGATCTACAAGAGCAAGAGATAATTATGACAAGATCTGGACCCAGATAAGATCTTTAGAAGAGAGAACACTTGGCAGTCACTCTAGGTCCCAAAGCCTCCTCTTCCTAAAGGAATTCTGTTTGGGGAAGGCCAAGGAATTACCGTCTCGGTCAGTACTCGGTCAGTACTCTACTCGGTTACAAGAGAAAGCCACTTTGGTGGTAAACGGTCCCATCAGCAATCTAAGAACGTGTCCAAGGACAACATAAGCCTATCTTTCTGAAACATGAGAGGAAGAGGGAAAAGAGTGGGTGATTTAAAAACAAAAAAGGCCGCGTTTGTGCCCCCCCTGGACAAGTGCAGTGAGGGGCCAGCAAACAGCAGTCAGCAGCTCCCCGGGGAGTGGAGATCTGGAGTTCTACGTGATTACAGCTTCCAGTGCATATGCCAACGACTATATACAGGGATCTAGAGACTCAATGCATGTCTGGCCAATGCAGCTAGGGCGACGTACCTGAGCTCCACTACTTCGGGTGCCCTCTTCTCTTAAAGAGCCTGGACAGCTCCTCCTTCCCCTGAGTCTTGGGGGGCCAGCCGGCACCTCTCGCCAGCAGGACGCAGCAGAGCTCCATCTCCCCGCCCTCCCCCATCCCCTTATGGCTCTGGGTCCTGGCGCTGCACCGCGCTGGGAGGATCGAGGTCCCTCGGCTGGAGATCCGGCTTCGGGCTCCGTCGGGGTGGGGTGTGGGGTGCGTCCGCAAGCTCGATCGCTCGTCTGGCGTAGGGCTCACTCCCACCGGCTCCCGGGCCGGCCAAGTCCAGCCTCTGGGCTCGGGAGGGATGGATCCCGGCCGCACCAAGAGTTTCACCGAGTCCGGGGCGCCGCGGCCGCTTCCTCCCCGTCCTCATCCTCGTCCAGCCCCAGAGGCCGCTCGAGCGGCGCGGCCGGGGGATCGTCGGCCGCGGGCTCCGCGGGCGCCGGCCGCGCCGCCGGCAGCGGGGGCGCGTCGCGCGGCGCCTCCCGGCGGGACGAGCGGGTGGCGTTGGGCCCCGCCGACGCCCCCGAAGTCCCGGACGGGCCGGTGGCGTTGGAGCCTCCGGGAGGCGGGCCGGCGGCTGCCCCCGAGGTCCCGGCGCCCACCGGCTGCCAGATGAGGCTGTAGTAGACGGCGAGCACGATGGCGGCCAGCGACACGGAGAGCACGTATGCGAACACGGTGGCGAGTCGGACCCACTTCTTGTTGGTCTTGGCCGCCATCTTCGCCTTCTTGTCCCCGGTGTAGGTGGCCGGCTTGCCCCGCTCGGCCGGGGCCGCGTCGCGCTCCTTCATGGGGGGACCCCGGCCTTTGCCCCGGTGCTCCACGGCCCCGGCTGGAGGGGGCCTGGCGGCCTGCGAGCACTGGGCGGGGGGCGGCCCGGCGCCCTCGGTTCCCGGCGGCTCCGAGCTCTGCCGCCGCCGCCGCTGCCGCTCACGCCGCCCGGCCGCCGCCGCAGCCGCCGGGGCCTGGACCAGTCACCGCCGCCAGCGCCGCCGCCGCCGCCGGCCCGCCAGCTGCTTCCCCGCCGCCGCCACAGCCACAGCCGCCACAGCCGCCCGGCTCCGCGTCCCCATCCGCCGCCGCCGCCGCCCGCCCGGCCGCCAGCCCGGTCTCCAGTGGCCGCGCGGACCGCGCGCTCCGCTCCAGCCCCGCTCCCCCGCCTGGCGCGCCGGCTGCAGGGGGCGGGGCCGGGCGGGGCGGGCCTTCCTCTTAAAAGGGCGATGGCGGAGTCCGGAAGTGCCGCGCGGGGAGGCGGGCTGCCGCCGGGCCCCGGAAAAACGCCCAGTTAAGAGAGAGTTAAGGGAGGCTGGTTCTTAAAGGGGCGACGTCGCCGCCTGCCCACGCAGGCAGGCGCGGCGGGGACCGCAGCCCCGGGCGCTTCTTTAAAGGGGAACGGCGCTTGGCCGGAGGGAGTGCGCAGCGGGGAGGGGGCGGGGCGGCCGGGGCGTGAAGCTGTCGGGAGTGGCACCTCCCACCCCACCACCCCCGGGCATCTGAAGTGGGGCTCGAGCTTTCGGCTCCCGTCCCACCTGCTCCACGTGGCCCTCGGGAGGGTCTTTGCCGGGCTTGTTCATCCCCAAAGCACAACAGGTCCCACGTCCAATTTTCTGGTCTTTTGACACCCGGGTTTGTCCTCGATTTGTACCCAAGGGGCTGCTGCCCTGAACTGATCCCGGACAGTTGTCTCTTCCCCTGGCTCCGGGCTTGGCGCTTGCTCTTTGGGCCTCTTGACAAGCCTTCTTCATGCTGGAGCTAATTTCCCTGTGACTTCATCCTCCTCTCCTCCCCATTCTCTATAGCTTTCCATAATTTCTGGTTCTCTTCTCCTTGAATCCTACTTCCTGGGTTCCCAGAACTGTCTTTCGATCCGACCAGGATGTCTGAATGGGTGAGGGAGACTTAGTCCTCATGAGGGATGCATGTGGACAGGGCTACTCCATGGCCTCTGCAAGTGAGAGCTTGGCGGGCTGCTGACACTGTGGGACGTGTGCCTTTCCACGTCTTCTCCAGGAGCCTCTGACTTTACTGACTTCCTTGCCCAAGCCCTTTCCCAACTCTACTTCCCCTCCACCCCAGGCATAGATGTTAGAACTCAGTGTACTGATAGTTTCTGGAACGGCAGGCTTCTACTCCAGCCCTGCAGTCCTGATGGAGACACAGGCAGGCTTCTGACACTAACCGTGGCTAAGTCTGGTGCTATTTCAAGGAAAAACTTGCCTTTTTACTTTCTGAGAAATTTCAAGGACATGAGGGCTTAAAGTGTTTATTAGCGTTCTGGGATGGGGGGATAACACAAAACAACCCCCCCATCCTGTTTCCAGGACAGCCAGAGCTGATCTTGAAGTGGGTCTGCAGTATAACACCCCAAAATTGCCACTGAAAGTTGTCTTCTCTTTCCTCCCCCCCCCCCACTCTCTGGCCTTCCTGTCAGGACTTCTCATACAACTACTCCAAGGTGAATCATTCAAGATTCCACATAAGACCAATATGGAGCCTCCTGTGGTCCCTTCTGCAGTGCACTCCATATTACTTCTCCATATTTCTGTCGCAAATTAAACTTCTTTTTTTTTTCTTGCTTGGTTACCAACAGATTAGGAAAAGAACATGTCATTCTTTTCTATATGAAAGAAAGCTACTTGGAGCCCTGTTCTCCAAACCAAACAGTTCCAGATTTTTTAACCTGTCGTCAATAGCCTATTTATTATCTGGATTTACATAGTGTCTTTTACCCCTGAAACTCAAAATGCTTTCAGATATAATTGAGCCTGATCTCCCTGGTGCCTGAGCCATTAAGAAACCATTAGTGTATTCCTGTTGCAAGCAACTAAATGGCCCCCTAGTGGCCTAAAAGTGAATATGTTTCTCTAAACGCCTCTCCCCCACTAAGGGGAGGCAGGAACCCAAGAATCAAGGCGGATTGGGGACAGAATGGGCCCAAAAGGCTATCTTTGGTGAATAGGTACCCTAGAGCCTCCTCCACAACATCCCTGTGGGGCACTCTGTAGCGTCAGCTAAATGACCATCTCTGTCTGGGCGCCTCATTGTCTGTTCCCCAAGGAAGCCCTTTCAGCCTCTTGAAAGTTCTAACCAAGTACAACAGCAGCAAGAACCAGGCCCTTAGTATGAGCAAGGCACTATGTCAGGACCTACATTCTTTGTCTTACTGTCTCGTGCAGCAATTTGGCAGGAAGTTATTGTTTATCTTCATTTTGTAGAAGAAAGCACCTTACAGAGGTTACAGAACTTACCTGAGGGCACATCAACAGAAGTCAAAGCCAAGTCTTTCTGACTCCAAGGCTCTTGACTCCGGCTCTACTGAGCCTCCCAGCACAGCTAAACTTCTCTCTTAGGGATGCTGTGGGGCAGGTTGTCCACAGGATGGAGACACTATTCTCCTTGCTGCCAGGGGGATAGTCTATTGGAGGTAAGAATCGCCCCCAGGCATAAGAGGAAGCTAACTCTCTCTTGATCTATAAGACCAATAAATAGAGTCAAATGGCAATAAAAGCCAGCCAGAAGTGTGCAGAGTCAGGTCTGGAGAGATGGCTCAGCGGTTAAGGCACTTGCCTCCAGTGCCTAAAGCCCCTGGTTCGATTCCCCAGGACCCACATAGGCCAGACCCACAAGGTGGTGGCCTTGGTGCTCTCTATCTATTTATCTGTCTCTCTTCTGTATCTCTCTGCTTGAAAATGATTAAAAAAAAGAAATGTGCAGAGTCAGTCCTGCTGGGAAGTAAGAAGGCAACGCATACCCTACAGGAGCCAGGAACAGAGTGAGGAGTGGGCTGGGGAGAGCTGAACATGAAGTTGACTCAGGGAGTCTTTATCGTTATGGGGCACTGTCCTGTGAAGCATACGTTAGCACCCTGGGGCCCTGGGAGACTAGAGAAAGGCAATAAGGCTTCAGAGTAAAATAGAAATGTCAAAAGCACTAAGACTCAGGAGGCAGAGGTAGGAGGATGGGTGTGAGTTCAAGGCCACCTTGAGACTATTGAATTTCAGGTCAGTATGGGCTATAGGGAGACCCTACCTTGAAAAACAAACAAACAAAAAAAAACAACTTAATAATTAAAAAGCATGCTAAATGGTTGTTCTATGTGTGGCTAGAAATCCATTTAATTTCTTCAGGAAGACCCAAACAAGACTCCAATATCAAAGCATGAAGAAACCACTTGTGGGAAGGGCAACAATGGCACTGGCAGTTTGAGCTGCCCTCTGGAGTCTAGCAAGAGGCCATTCCAGAACTGATTCCCTTGTAGACTGGAAATGGTAGTTCCATGAAATCATAGAAGCCAGATGTGGATACAACTACTGTGATGAGCAAGTTGGGGTGGCAGTGGGGGATCCCGACCACCAGAGCTATGGGCTAGTTAATAATACAGTGTCTTTTAGGGCAAGCTAGCTGGGTACTTGGCTCAACCATACCAACCATTTTCAAGCTTTTTGGCTCTAGGATCACTTTACACTCTTAAAAATTGAAGCCTCACCAGGAGTGTTGGCACACACCTTTAATCCCAGCACTCAGGATGCAGAGGTATGATTGCAGTAAATTCAAGGCCACCCAGAGACTACATAGTGAATTCCAGGTCAGCTTGGGCTAGAGCGAGACCCTACCTCGAAAAAAATAAAATAAAAATTGAAGTCTCCAGAGCTAGCCTTGATGGCACATGCCTGAAGGCCCAGTTATTCAAAAGTTGAGGCAGGAGACTCACTTGAGCCCAGGTGTTGTTGGAGACTAGCTTGGGCGACAGGAGACTCTGAAACAGACAGACATTGACGTCAGCACAAAACTTTTGTTTATATGGGTTATAGTTATTGATACTTGCCACATTTGAAATAAGATACAAATTTGTAAATAATATTAGTTCATTGCAAAATAATAAGCCCAATACACGTAAAAAGATAGCATTTTCATGAAAATAAATATCCTTCCTAAAATAGTTGGTTACCAGCAGATTAGGAAAACAACATGTCAGCAAGGAACTACAGAGTGAGGTCCAGATCAGCCTGGGCTAGAGTGAGACCCTACTGTGAAAAGAAAATTTGAAATAACAACACTGTTACTATGTGAATGAACTTTTTGGCCTTGGTGACTCAGCCTTTGACACCTTGGTGCCTCACTCTCACCTGTGCAGGACTTTGCAACATCCTACTTTGGTTATCTGGAAATCATTCACTAAATCATTGAGATCTTTCAAATATTAATATACTTCATCACCTGATCTAATAATCACATTTGGTAATATCAGAGTATTTGGTAATATCAGGAAAAGTTAAATTTTTAGGAATCTGTCAAGCTCATAATAGTACACACAGGTTTTTTTTCAAATTCTAATTTTTACTTGAAAGCTCAAAGTGTACCATTGGCAATGAAAATTGTCAGTTGTTTTCCTCACAGTGACAAGGACACTTGGTTTAAATGTGAGGAAACATCTGCTAAATATTCAAGTTCGCATAACCATAGCTTAAATATATATATATAATGATATATATAACATATATTATATATATATCATTAGTTTATTCTAAAAGAGAGGCATGGACATATTTACGTGGTGAAACACATGATGGCATGTCAACAGGGGTTCCAGTCTATATGCTTCCCAAGAATGTCACCATCTCTAAATAAGCAATAATCCTTGCTGTCTAGAACTTCCATGTTTTGGGAGAAGAAGTTGATCTCCAACTTTTACACTACAACTGCAGTTTTATGTAAGTTATTCTTTCAAGTGAGAATGATGGTTCATGGAAAAAGCGGCTGGTTCAGTGTGGAGTGATTTTCCCAATAGAGTAGTCATTCTTCTGTGTTCAGTAAAGTCTTTCCATGCAATTACTCAGAATGTTAAAGAGATGCATTTAAAGGTCATGACTTAATAGAGCTTAACAATTTCTATTGCTTAGTGAAGGACATTCATAAATAAAACTGACTTTTCCCTCTCCTCTTCTTCCTGCCTTTCTCTTCCTCTTTTTTTAAATACATTAAAAAATTATTTGCAAGCATAGGCAGGAGAGAGAGAGAGAGAGAGAGAGAGAGAGAGAGAGAGAGAGAGAGAGAGAGAGAGAGAGAGAGAGAATGGGCATGCCAGGGCCTCTGGCCACTGCAAATGAACTCCAAACACATGAGCCACTTTGTGCATCTGGCTTTAGGCTTTGCAGGCAAGCACCTTAACTGCTGAGCCACCTCTATTTGGTGCCAATGCCTTGGCTTGATAAGACCAGTGAGTGGGGGCAAGAGAGCGTAATGGTGGCTGAATGTGATCAAAGTACACTGTATACATTTTGTACAAAAGCGTCACAATGAAATCCATTTAACAAAATAAACAATAATAATAAAGGAACGGCTAAGAGGTTTGTTGGTAGCTGCTGTAGTAAAAAGTTGCACCATCTATCTTGTCTGGTTTCCAGCCCTGATTGAATTTTCAGAGTGGATCCCTGCTCAGGTCAGGTCCCAGAAGGAAGGCTCCCACATAGCACGATGGCAATGCGTCATAGTTTCCCCACTGCTTCCCCAGACACCTGTGCTGTTTACTTGAATAGCTACCTTGGGCAAGTACAATAGTTAAATCTTAGATAGTGTTCAAGTTGACATTCATAGCAAGTTCTTATCATGGCTTTCTGCCACAGTGGTCCCATATACAGCCAATGAAGACTAGGAGGAGGGTCTAGGAAGGCCAGGGTGGAGGTGCACGCCTTTGATCCCAGCACTAAGGGGCAGAGAGGTTCAAAGCCATACTGGGACTACAGAGTAAGTTCCAAATCAGCCTGGGCTAGAGTGAGACACTTCCTTAAAAAACAAACAAGGTCTGGAGAGATTGCTCAGTGGTTAAGGCACTTGCCTAAAGTGCCTAAGGCCCTGGGTTCAATTTCCCAGAACCCACATAAGCCAGACCTACAAGGTGGTGGCCCTGGTGCATTCTCTTTCTCTCTCATCTCTCTGCTTGAAAATGAATAAATAAAAAATATATATGTATATATTAAAAAGAAAAAAAACAAACAAATCAAAACAAATAGTAAAAAAGTAAGGCCCTCACTTACTATCTCTCCCTTGTATTTCTACAGCTCCAGGCTGTCTGTGTTCAGAGAATATGGTTCAAGAAGGGGCAGAGCTTCCCCAGGGAACAGAATAAAGACCCCATAGACTTTAAATGTGGCTTCTTTCTGTCCTTCAAACTCCTTGTGCCAAGAGAGCAGCAGGCAGGAACAGAAGTCACTGCCTGGCAGGGGTCATTGGCCCCAATCCTTTGGAAGAGATAGGACTGCCATTATATAATGGGGCAAGGAAAGACTATGTTGGTACCCACAAAGGTGTCTCTTGGCACTCCCTTGCCCGATTTTGAGGGAAAGTTGACATGTTTAGCAGCATGGTTTGAAACAGCATGGGTAAGCCACCAGACCCACAGAGCTACAAGCTGAACGTAAGGAGAATTTTGTAAGTTTCCCAGAGAAAAATAGCCCCCAACGTAAGTAGAATGGACTTGCTCGATGGAGACAGCTGAGACACGCAAAGAACACTGTAGGAGGATCCTTGCTCCTGCCTTTAGACCAAGTTGCTTATACCCCATGTTGCCAGGAGTGTTGGCGACGGATGGCTCACAGCTGAGTTTCTCCCTGGGCATTTCCTTCATGATCCTTCCCTAGAGCGGTTTGCTCCCTCAGTGTGGGATTCACGGGGTCTTCAACCACAGGCCGTGGAGGCATTCTGAGCTGTTACTACATCGTGGTTCACGTTCTTCCTCAGCTCAGTCCTGACTCTTTCCTCACCTCAGAGGTGTTTTCTCTCAAAGCATCTCAGAAGTTTCCTGAGAAACCTGACTGCAGAGCCATCTGAGATTCTAACTTTTGTGACCTAGAGAAGAAGTCTCGTACATTTGAAAGAGGTCACCTGTGCCCTCCATAGCATTGGCTCACTAGAATGTGCATTCTGCATCCTGGTAGCTTTCACCAAATGCCCTCTGGCTTATGCACTTCTTGCAATAAAGCACTTGCCTGCAAAGCCTAACAACACGGGTTCAATTCCCCAGTACCCATGTAAAGCCAGATACACAAAGTAACGCATGCATCTGGAGTTCATTTGCAATGGCTGGAGGCCCTAGTGTGCCCATTCTTTCTCTCTCTTTCCCTTTCTCCTTGCAAATAATTAAATAAAATAAAAATATATATAAAGCAATCTAGCTAGAAATCCCCAAGCATTGCCGGTATGGTCTGACATGTTGAAATGAGAGTGGATGGAATCTCTCTTGGTTCTAGAGCATATGGGGTATCATATCTGGCACCCAGGGGCAAAGATCTATAGAAGTCCAAACTCCCTACTTTCCATCCTCTCTCCTCTCTCCTCATCCCAGATCCTGGTTCAGAAGGTTTGGGTGCCACAAAGAATATGAAATGCTACCAGAGCTTCCAATGTGATTTCAAGATGGAGAACCCCCCAGGCTTTGTCATTTGACTCAGATGGAGCTGGCTGTCAGCAAAATCCCTCAGTTTTATTCGCACATGCTTCTGCTAAGCCTCTACTTCCCCACCAGATCCTTGTACAGTTGGTACCTTGGAGCCGAGCCCGGATCTCTGCAATAAGCCCTTTCATTTTACCTTGTGAGGTTTGGGCTGTTGCCCTGGCAGATAAGGATGCTTTTGGTTCTGAGTATGTTTCCCAACACATTCCTGTAACCACTGGCTTCCTGTGATCACAAAATTGAAAGGCTTGTCCTCCATGGCTTTGCCCAGTCCTGATAAAAAGGTGAACCAGAATGGGAGTAGGGACCGAGGCAGTTAGTGAACGCAGAGGACATTTCCTATATCCGCTGCATCACCACACTCAGAGAACACACCAGCCAGTTTATTTCCATCACACTTAGGAAGCTGCTTCATTTCTCAGATGGATAAACAGAGGCAGAAGTGATAAGTGATTCTAGGTTGGGTGTCATGTCTTCCCCACCATCTGTAGCTTGCTTCCCTCAGGTGCCCATCTCTCAAAGGAAAGGAGGGATGTTGGTGACACCAGTCACTATCCTAGAGATACTTGCTCTTTCATGTCTATTTCAGGTCTATTTACAATTGCTAGGAAGTGGAACCAATCTAGATGTCCCTCGAGTGACGATTGGATAATGAAGATGTGGTTCATTTATAATATGGAGTTCTGTTCAGCGGTAAAGAAAAGTGAAATTATGAAATTTGCAGGAAAATGGATGGATCTGGAAAGGACCGTACTAAGGGAGGTAACTCGGGCCCAGAAAGCCAAATGTCACATGTTCTCCCTCATATAATGGCGCACCGCGTAGCCGTAGAATATTACTAGAAAAACTTCAGTGCCAGGGATGTCATACCTTCCAGTGAGTTGTTGGCCAGGGAGGTTTCTGAGGCCTCAAAAACATTACTGGCCATTAAGACCCTATTCCCGAGGACCACATATACTTGGGCTGCAGGTCACTGAGAAATCAAGGTGGAGCTGAGCAGGAAACCTCCTCCCTGTCAACCAACTCACAGAAAGCTTGAAAAGGCTATGGCCGCCTGCAGCCCTATGGGAGAGAGAAGTCATCAACGGTGGTGAACAGCAGTGGACCTTGCAAGCCCTAATACTGGCCAGCCAGGCCAAATGTGCCAACTGGGGCAATAGTGGCATGTCTATTGTGGAGGAAACCAATTATTCTCTAATTAGACTGGAGGCCAGCTCCATGGGAAGGAATACATGCCTGGTACCGAGGACCTAGTCAAAACCTATGGTGGGGGAGGTCATGAGCCCTAGGGGAGTAAAACCTGCTGTTGTCTGGCTAAATGCATATATTATGCCCACCAAACTGCCTTACAGGCACTTTTTTAAATGAGCATACCTATATAATAATGCTACTCTCACTTCTGGCTTGAGAAGTTTCTCTTTTTCAGATGGTGGTGACCACTAGGATAATGCAAAAGACACCATAGTGCTGAGAAGAAATGACAGTGGAGTGTTCAGCACTGGGACATCGCTATCACACTTCCTGAGGCTCTAGTGGGGAAGAGGTGGAGGAAAGATCATAAGAGCCAAAGGAAAGGTCGGTCTGCTTACAGCATGAACTTCCAGACACAAAATGGCCTTGATATTCATGACTTCACAGTGCCTGATAATACCTACACATAATGGGAGGAAAAGATGATGACACTGAAACAAATCAGAGATTAATTGAGAGGGGAAGAAATATGGGGGAGGGGAGAAGGGAGTCATAATATTTTATGATCTATAATTATGGAAGCTATCAATAAAAAATAAAAACTTGAAAAAAAAAGATTGGCCCTTCTAATTGGAAAGAGATTTTTAGAACTGGAAGGAATCTTAGAAATAATGGAGTTTCGAGCCGGCGTGGTGGTGCACGTCTTTAATCCCAGCACTCAGGAGGCAGAGGTAGGAGGATCACCATGAGTTCAAGGACACCCTGAGGTTACGTAGTGAATTCCAGGTCAGCCTGGGCTAGATAGAGTGAGACCCTACCTCAAAAAAAAAGAAAGAAAGAAAGGAAGAAAGGAAGGAAGGAAGAAAGGAAGAAAGAAAGAAAGAACGGAGTTTAACCGACCAATGCACTCAGGCAGGCAGTTTGCTAAGGTCACACAGCAAACCTTTGCTCCAGTTGGTTCTACAATGTGGCTTTCTTGAGAATGGACCCAGCATTCACTTCCAGGTAAGACTTATCCAGACTGATGATTCCTTCTGATTCTTGTCCATTGCCAAGTTCCAGATGGTTCCTGCTGTGGTCCTCAAGCAACATCTTGCTCCTGGGATTCTACAGATCACTATTTAAAAAAATTTTTAAATGTTTTATTGGCAACTTCCGCACATATAGACAAAATTCCATGATCATTGTTGTGGTCAGCTTTCTAGTTGCTGCGCAGAAAGAACCCAAACAAAAGCGGCTTGTGGAGGAATGGGTTTATTTGGCTTCCAGGCTCGAGGGGAGACTCCATCCTGGCAGGAAAAACGATGGCATGAGCAGACGGTGGACATCACCTCCACCACAGCACTGCAAACAGCGGCAGGAAGGTGTGCCAAATATTGGCAAGGGAAGCTGGCTTATAACCCCAAAAGCCCGTCCCCAACAACACAGCTCCAGCGAGGTTGTAATTCCCGAACTGCCATCAGCTGAGGATCGATTACCCAGAACACATTCATTTGTTTGTGGGGGACACCTGGATCAAACCATGACAATCACAATACTTTCTTTTCCTCCCTCCTGGATTCCCACACCCTCAACTTAATCCCTTCTTTCCAAATAGTCTCTCTTCTATTTTTAAAAAGTATTTTATATATTTATTTGAGAGAGAGAGTTATAGGAGAGAGAGAGAAAGAGAGAGAGAGAGAATGGGCATGCAAGAGTCTCTAGCCACTATAAACGAACTCCAGATGAATGTACCATCTTGTGCATCTGGCTGTGGCACATGGTCCTTGGGCTTTGCAGACAAGTGCCTTAACTACAACCATCTCTCCAGCCCTTTTTAAGTTTAAATTTAATTTAATTTTCTATATTAATATTGTCATTTCCCCCTCCTATTATGCAGATCTTGTGTAGGTAGTATCAGCCACTGTGAGGTCATGAGTGCCCCGGCCACTGTGTGTCTGAAGACAGTACTTCAAAGCACTCCTCCCCTTCCTTTGGCTCTTACATTTTTCCATCACCTCTTCTGCAATAGTCCCTGAGCCTTGTAGGCTGTGATGGAGATGTCCCACCCAGTGCTGAACACTCCACTGTCCTTTCTTCTTAGTACCTTGGTAAGTTTGAGTCTCCCCAAGGGTCTCCACCATCTTAAAAGAGAAGCTTCTCTAACTACAAGTGAGAGTAGCATTAATATGTGGGCATAAACATAATATTTAGAGGGCAATTTGCTGGGCATAATATATCCATTTATCCAGACAACAGTAGTAGCTTCCCCCCTAGGGCTTATAACCTCCCCAGCCATAGACTTTTGATTAGGTTTTCAGCACCAGGCAGGAATTCCCTTTCATGCAGTAGGCAAGTCCAGGGAGCAGTTGATTCCCCTATAACAGACATGCCACCATTGTACCAGCTGGTTGACCAGCAGTAAAGTGTGTAGGGTCCACTGCTGGTTAAGACCATTGGTAACCATTTCTCCCCCAATAGGCTGCAGTGACCTGAAGCCCAAGCATGTCGAGTCTTCAGCAATAGGGTCTTTCCATCTAGTTCTGGTGGGCAACCGAGAGCCTGTAATGTTTTGGGGACATCAAGGGCCTCCCTGACCAACAACTCACTGGAAGATCTCCCACGACTTTGAGCACTATATTTTTGAGGTAGGGTCTCATTATGTAGCCAAGACTGACTCTGAACTTGTGATCCTCCTGCTTAAGCCTTTTGAGTGTTGAATGTCACTGTGCCTGGCTACAGAGAATTCTTTTGTCTGTTTTGTTGTTGTTGTTGTTGTTGAGACAGAGTCTCACTCTGTAGCCTAGGCTGGCCTTGACCTTATGGTCATCCTCCTGACTCAGCCTCCTAAGTGCTGAGATTCTAGGTGTGAGCCAGCACAGTCAGCTACAGAGAACTCTTAATGGCCTCTCCTCTCCCACCTGAGGGATTCGGACCTCTGCACTGCTATAGCCTGACTCTCTCCACTAATGCTCGGCTCTTAAGCTCAGCAAGGCTCCCACTCCCCCGTTCTGTGCCTGCCTCATCATTCAGAGGTTGGGCGTAGAGCTCACGGGAGCCTTGTATTTGCTGATGATTTGAGCCCCTGTGCTCTTGACTTCATGAATGCAGGCAGATTGGAGGCGGCAGGCTTTAAGCACATCTAACTCGGCTTGCCCTGGTCTATACAAATGAACGGAGAAAAAAATCCAAAGGAAAAGTCCGTGAAGACATCTGACAAAAGAACATCTTAGGGGCTGGAGAGATGGCTCAGTGGTTAAGGCACTTGCCTCGAGTGCCCAAGGCCCCGGGGTTCAATTCCCCAGTGCCCACATAGGCCAGACCCACAAGGTGGTGGCCCTGGTGCTCTTATTAAAAAGAACATTTTAGACAAGGTGGTTTCCAGCACCGGAGAAGGTGGAGGTTGGAGGATCACTAAATTCAAGGCCAGTCTGGGACTACAGAGTGAGTGTCAGGTCAGCCTGGGCTAGTGAGACCCTACCACAGAAAAACAAAACAAGAAAGAGCTTATATAAAACTGTTCCTTGGTATCCATGAGCTGCTGGTCCTGTTCATCCCCCAAATCCAAAGTCCCTTACATAGGGTCCTTAAAATAGTATAGTGTTGCATATTACCTTCCATATCCCCATCTACTTTAAATCACCAATGTAAGTGCCATGCAAACAGTTGTTACTCCATACTGTTTAGAAGATAGTGATGAGGAAAACAAGTATGTAATATTCAGTACAAATGCTATGTTTTTCCCCCACTGGAAAATTGGAAAGAAAAAAATCTATTTTAAAAAAAAATCTGTGTTTGGTTGAATTCAGAGAAGCCGAATCCACAGGTTTGGAGGGCTGACTATACTGAGGAAGAAGTAATAAGAAAAAGCAGAGGGTGGAGGTGTGTTCCTGTAATCCCAGCACTGGGGAGGCAAAGACAGGAGGATTGCCATAAATAAGTAACAGGCCAGCCAGGACTACATAGCAAGACACTCTAATAAAATGTCAAGGGGCTGAGGTGGTGGCTCAGCTGGCAAAGCACCTGCTATAGTGTGAGGGCTGTAGTCAGAGCCCTGAGCACCCCTGTAAATGCCAGGTGGGTATGGCACCCTCTAGAGCTGAGACAGAGGATCCCAGGGGCAAGCTGGATAGTGAAATCGGTCAACTCTGGGCTCAACTGAGAGACCTACCTAGGTAAATAGGGTGGAGAGCCATAGCCCATGTCAATCTTTAGCCTTCACATGCACAAATACCTACGTCCACACACAAGAACATGCATACACACATGCAAAAGCATGGCACACACATGCACTGGCAACCCCCCCCCCAAGGTTTAAAAAGAAAGAAAGGCATGCTGGGGAGATGGCTCAGCAGTTAAAGGCACTTGCTTGTAAGACTGCTGGCCTGGGTTCAATTTCCCAGAACCATGTAAAGCTGGAAGCAAAATGGTGCATCCCAACCCAAGAAAATGGGCGGCTGAGCCAGGAGAATCTGGAAGCTCACAGGCCAGCTAGTCTGATGTTTGTTTGCAATGGCAAAAGACTCTGTCTCTTAGAGCCCAGACACCTCAAAGTTGTCCTTTGACCTCCATATGCACACCATGGCTTGTTCATGTGTGCGCACGCATATGCACACACACATACACACACAAATAACTTTTTAAAAATACATTTGGTCATGTGCCATTTTTTAAATTTGCAAGCACAAAGAATGGGCACACCAGGGCCTCTAGCTGCTGCAAACAAACTCTGGATGCATGCATCACTTTGTGCATCTGCCTTTACTTGGGCACTAGGAAATCGAACCTGGGTCATTAGGCTTTGCAGACAAGCACCTTAACTGCTGAGCATCTCTCCAGCCCAAATAAGTAATTTTTTTAAAGAAAAGAAGATTGCATCTGTCCTGTCAGTGCCTGTTAGTAAATACGCAGATACTCAAATAACAATGATGTATATACATGATTAATTACCTAATATTTATTGTATCATTTAGTCCTTCAACACCTTCATGAAGCATTATTATTCCTCTTTTATAGGCAAAAAAATGAGGAGCTGGAAGACCGAGTAACACAAGATACACCAACTGCTAAGAAGCCGAATTCATAGTGAGTATGGCTTTCTGTGCCAGGCTGGGAAACAGACAACAGAGAATGCACAACTGAGCCCTCTATCCCAGAGACAAACTAGCCATTGGCTCAAGGCACACAGTAGGCCTCCCTGCTCCTGAGTCCCACTGTGCCATGGCATCAGGTAAGAAAATGGCCTAATCTGCTACCTGTGTTTGGCTGTTAACTATGGTACCTGGCGATATGAGTTAGGTATCCACCGTTGAACTTCTCTGATGAGCAGAGGAAATGCTCCCAATGTCCATACCACACTGACAAGTGAGTCTGGGAGCTTGGGATCTATGACTGCGAGGTAGCTGTTGAGTAAAAGCTCTTATCTTCAACAGCCCATGTCATGTCATGTAAGAGCCACATGTCACACTGTACATCACAAATGACAGATCTACCAGCAACTTTCTAGAGTATTTTCTTCCCCCTGGTCTTCCCTGTTCCCAGTAGGCATGGCTCTCCCATGCACCCAGCAGGGGGCATCCTTGCCCTTCCACTGTCCTTCCTGGGGGCCAGATTGGATAATTGCCTGCTGTGCCTTCCTGGCAGCTCTGCTCAGGAGCCCAAGGTCAGTTTCCTGAAGGAAGGGTATTCCTGTGGCTCCCTGATTGATTACTCTATAGCTGCTCTTCTCTGATCTACTTGCTTTTTCTTTGTCAACACACATTTTTTAAAAACTTAGATGTTCTTGTTGTGTTTTGAGAGTTTCATTGTACTGTCCAGTCCTCCAGCCTCCACTAACTTGAATACCTGAGACTACAGGCATATACTATTATGCTGGGCAATCTGTGTGTATTTTTTTAAAAAAGAAAATGACCTCTTTGGTAAGTCTTCTTGGCCAGCTCGCCTTGCTTCCTGGATTTCTTGCATGATTCTCAGGGATGGTTTTGTGGGACATCAGGATGTAGGCAGGAGAGTACAGGCCCCCACTGTGCCATCAGTAGGTCAAGGCATTGTCCTGTGGGTTCAGGGCCCGAGATTGAAAGATCAGAGGAGTCCTGAGATCCTTGAGAGGAGGAACAGAATCATGCCTCCCTCCCTCCTTAAAGAAGAGGGAGAGAGGGAAGGAAGGAGGGAGGAAGGGAGAAGAGGGAGGAGGAGGAGGAAGAAGAAGAAGAAAAAGAAAAAGAAAAAGGAGAGAGGAAAGAAGAGGAGAGGAGTCTTTCCAGGCTCAAGAGAAGGGCTGGCTGATGGCTGCTGCCAAGGCAGGAAGAAGGAAAGTGGGTGTGGGGACCAGATCTGTGGCAGGTGACAGGTGCAGGGGCTTTGGGAAGGGACAGGGATTTCCTTTGCAAAATTAATTCAAATGGAGAGGGAACCTGATCCCAGGGAGAGAGCCAGAGCTCCAGGGGCTCCCAGAGGAGCCCCCAGGAGGACCCAAGGCCTGAGGGATGGGGCAAGGATAGACATTGAGGGAGGGGTTAGAACACCTGTCACCTGCAGCAGGTGTTTTCAAGTGACACTGTTGGGCCTTGCTCCAGGCTCCTCTGGTCTTAGAATTCTTTTTTTGTTTTTTTTTTTAATATTTTATTTATTCATTTTCAAGCAGAGAGAGAGAGAGAGAGAGAGAGAGAGAGAGAGAGAGAGAGAGAGAGAGAGAGAGCACACCAGGGCCACCACCTTGTGGGTCTGGCTTATGTGGGTCCTGGGGAATTGAACCCGGGGCCTTAGGTACTGCGGGCAAGTGCCCCAACCGCTGAGCTATCTCTCCAGCCCTGGTCTTAGAATTCTTTTCTGGGGACAGTTCTGAACTAGGAATCCCCTTAGTGCTTGTCTCATCTGGGTCTCTCCTGGCCTTCCTTCCTCTACTCCCCGGTGAGTGAGTGAGTGCTAGGCTTGCAGGCCTTTTCATTCTCACTAGTGCTGATGTGTTCTCTCTCCTTCGGCTCCCCTACCTCCTGCACAGCCTGACAGTCCCAGGACAGTTGTCAGGAGGGCACGGAGGCCCGGGTGGAATCTGGGGCAGAAAGCCAGGCTGTGAGAGGGGAAGGAAGTCATGGGTAGAGCTCGCAGCCTTCTGAGCTGGACAAGAAGTGCGATAAGAGTAGGTTAAGCAAGAGGAAGTGGGTTGGGGCTGAGCTGGGCTGGGACTGAACCTCTGGGACTGGGACATTGTGAAGCCCAGAAGCTCAGGCCTCTCCCTCTCACCCAGGACTCTACCCTAGAACCCCTCACCCCAGGACAGCCACTGTACCCCCACAACCCCTAACCCAGGTCTCTGGATATGGAACTGAGCCCTTGGTGGGGGTGGTGACAAAGGGCTGCTTCAGGCTGTAATCTGGCCATGGAAGTTCTAGCCCAGAGGACTGTCATGACTGCCGCCCCTGACCCTCATTTTCATGAGGAGGAAGCATTGAGGAAGAGGAGCCAGCCGAATAACTTTGCTTATTCAAAGCACTCGATTCCAGCTGGGCCCTGGCTCCAACCCTGACTCCCACCTCCAGATTGCTCCCAACCTCTGGGGGACAGAACCCTTGGAGGTCCCTTTCCCTAGCGGTCTCTTTGCACCCTCCCCCCATTGGCCAAGCCTGGGCCCCCTCATTGCCTTCCTCTAGCCCCCTGAACGTAGTGTGAGCAGAAACTACCCCTGTGATGAGAGGCCCTGTCCTAGGCGACCAGCCCGGGGAAGGAAGCCCTGAAGAGGAAGTGCTGAGACCCACGGTAAGGGTGGGGACTCTCAGGACACGGACACACAAGAGCAAGACTACAGCACCCCACTTCAGGCAGGGAAGGAGGAGGCTCATTTACAAGGCAGATGAATGGGCCCCTGCCTGGAGCTCTGGACCCTACATCCAGCAGCTGCCTGCCACCTTGTGAGCTATAAGAGCACCCAGACTTCCGGACCAGCTTTGGGCGGGTGCCATGTGAGCCCAGCCTGGCTTCCCCTCCTACTGGTCCTCCTTTCTTCCCTCCTCCTGCCTGCTGGGATCCACTCAGCCTCTCCAAAGAGGGACTTGGCATCATGTCTCTGCTCAACCCTGTCCTGCTGCCCCCTAAGGTGAAGGCATATTTGAGCCAAGGGGAGCGCTTCATCAAATGGGATGATGTGAGTAGGGAAGGCCTGGGTGGTGGGTGCTGGGTTGTGAGGGTGCATTGCAGGGCCGAGGGTTGGTTTATGTCTCCCAGGACTTGGGCGCCTGTGTGGTTTAGCCAAGCAACTGTTCCAGCAGCCTGGATAAACAAACCCTGGTCACTGGGGCTCAGCTGATGTTCTAGGAACGAGAAGGAGGCGGGCGGGGATGAGTACTTTCTTTGGACCTGGATCTGTCCTCCCCAACCCACCCCCAGAAGACAAGGGACTGTTGCTTTTGACCTGGGTATTGGTGGGAGGAATGCCAGTCCCAGAGCTGACATAGGGCAAGAACAAAAAAGGTTGCCTTTACAGTACAGACACCCCACTTTTGCTCTGCCAGAGTACCCACACCCAACTCTTTCACCCCAATCCACAGATTATACACTGGGCCTGTCCTAGGGAAGCTGCTGTGGGGACAGTCATAAAAGACCCCTGAGCTCCAGCTCCTAGGGCCTGGGAAGGAGCCCACCAACTTCTGCTTCCCCTTGCTGGCTCAGCTGGCTCTCCAGGCTCCCTGCCAACATAAATGCCAACCTGTCTTCAGGGGCGTAGAAGGTGCTGTGTCTGCTCCTTCCTAAACAGGGGTCTGCTTTGCAGTCTCTTCTCCTGGGCACAAAAACGATGGCCACAGACCAGGGCTTGTGTTGGGCTACAGAACAACAGGGAGAGGTTCTCCTTCTGGGAGCGAGAGCTGCTGTGGTGTCGGCCCAGTTTAAGAGGCCTCAGGAAGGCTAGAGGGTTCCAACAATGCATGGCATCTCTACTTAGGGGTACAGTCACTGTGACTTCTTCAGGCCCATGGACTGGCTTGTCCAGTTTATTGGTGTGATGAGGGGATCTGGGAGTAGGGCTTTTGGGGGGGGGCTTAGGTATCTCATTGGCACAACTGTGGGGTGGGGCCCAGGGGCACGATGCTTTCTGTTTCCTTAGGAGTGTTGTGCTTGGTGTGGGATGGTGGGAGCCTAGTGGTGATGCGGATGTGGTATGTTCTAGGAGCCTGTGGAAGGAGGGAGGTGACTCACAATGAAAAGTGAAGTGGCCTCTCTTATTTCCTCTGGGAAGTGTATATATAACCTGAGGAGGAAAAGGGTTACCAGGGGTAGGGACATACCTCGTGGCTCTCTTTCTGATCTGTGTATGGTTGGCCCCTTTTCCTTCCCCAAATCCTGGCACTACACGAATCCTGAAATTGCATGGGCAGGAATGTCACAAGCTTGGTCACAGGGCATATGTACCTATGAGCCAGGCTCTACACTCGGGTTCTTTTTGGTCCAGACACTAGATGACAGGTGTATGTCATGCCACATAGAATAAGCATAGCACACATGATATAACCAAACTCTAGTTCTAGTTAGACTCCCTATTGTCCATTTAAAACTTATCTGAAGGGAGAATCTGTCTTGTTAACTGTAGGAGGAAGTCTAGCAAGCCACCAGACATGACCTTCACCTTTGGGTAACAGTCAAATGGTCCTCCCAAAACTCAGTCCTATTTCAGAAATAATTTAGAATCACAGCTCCATCCTAGCTCATCAGTTTCTGACTCAGGATGCGTGTAGCCCCCTGCAAAGTGCCAGAAGAGTGAGTCCCTTGCTTTTTCTCTCCCAGGGCCTTCACGGAGTGAGGGGAAGGGAGGGTTGCAGGAAGGGTTACAGTTCTTTCTGGACTATGTCTGTCAGTAACTGGCTCAGGCTTTCTGAACTTGGAGAAGCTTAAAGTTCATTCTTTCTCTGGTGGGCACATTGATGGCTCTTGAGAGTCTCTCCTTGGTGAATTGGGGTTCTCTGGCCTGAGAGCCTCACCATGATTTTCTCAGCCCCTTACTCTCTTTTTCCTGCAGCTTTGTGTCCTTTGACCTTCTCTCTCTCTCTCTCTCTCTCTCTCTCTCTCTCTCTCTCTCTCTCTCTCTCTCTCATGAATCAACTCTGAACAGTCATGGATTTGCAGCCCCAACATACTCTGGGGGTGCAGGCTCATCCCATATGCCAGTATATTCATACTCAGTCAGCCCATCTGGTACCCACTGGGTTTTCCAGGCAGGAGGCCGCTCCAGTTGGCTATGCCCCATCCCTGTTTCAATCAGGAGAGCTCTCCATAGGGCTGAAACCCCTCATCAGACTTAAGGTCAGGGGTCAGACCCTCCTCTGGGTCTACACAGCTGTCTCCAAAATTGGCTTCCTCACAAAATCTTCTTTCCCCTTAACCACCTCTGGTGTGGGACCCTTTCTTGGATCCTTTCCTTGGTAGATTCTGTGTTCTGTCTGGAGTGTTATGCAGCAACTATGGTGCATTGTTGTAAACTTGCTTTATATGTACATAGTGCCCTGTGAGTGCAACTGGAATTTAGAACACAGGTTCATTAATTCATTTATTCATGTATGCATGCAGCAAACTCCAAGATCAAGCACCAAGTTCAAGTTCAGGGTTGTTTTTTTGTTCTTAAGTTTTTTTTTGTTTGTTTGTTTTGAGGTGGGGTCTCACTCTAACCCAGGCTGATCTGGAACTTACTCTGTAGTCCCAGGCTGGCTTTAAATTTATGGCAATTTTCCTACCTCTGCCTCCCAAGTGCTGGGATTAAAGACATGCACCACGATGCCCAGCTTCTTAAACCTTTATTATTTTTTTATTTTTATTTATTTATTTACACCTGTGTGTATATGTGTGGGGAATGTGGGGGCACCAGGGCCTCTTGCTGCTACAAGGAGTGCCAGATCCTTGCACCACATTTTCCATTTGGCTTTAAGTGGGTGGCACGGGAATTGAACCTGGGATGATAGGCCTTTTGCAAGCAAGCGCCTTTAGCCTGGTTCAGGTTTATTGCCCTGGGGTCCATGAATTCCCAGGGATTTCCCAGATTGTACTTGTAGGTCTGTGAACCAGCCACATACATGGATTGTTAACAGCACATGTCAGGAATAGTTGGATGGGAGGGGTAGGTGTGCTTATGGAGGAAGGGCAGGCATATGAGAAGTGGGCTGCAAGTGTACAGGGCCTTGGCTTTAGGCACCGGAGTCAACATGTCAAGCTCTCCCTGGTTAGGGTTAGAAGTCTTGGGGAGAGATATTCTATCCCTGAGTACATGGAGAGCTGGGGTTCTTTCTTGGGGGATTCAGGGAGAATCTCTAACTGGGGCTTAGAAGGGAAACCTCCGCTCTCCCACCATACCACACCCACCCTCAGCCCCTCTCTCCTGTTATCTCTGGAGATTTCTAGGAAGGTGAACTCTGAACCCCAGGTCTCAGAGCAAAGAGCTGACCTCTTTTCTCTATAGGAAACTGCAATAGCTTCTCCAGTTATCCTCCGTGTGGATCCCAAAGGCTATTACTTATACTGGACATATCAGAGTAAGGTGAGACATTCCCTACCCACTGTGGCCCTGAGTTCTCAGTGACTGCATGCTAGACCCCTGGTGGTACAAGGTGGAGGCATGTATGCTGGGGAGTAGAGAATGGCCTGGAAGGGCAGTTGCTTGGGCTTTCCTGTGGGCAGGGGAAGGATTATGGCAGTCAACCCAGCCCAAGGCTGATTCAAGCCCACACTGCCTTAGCATCCCTTGGGGAGAGAGAGAGGGGAAAGACAAGTTGCTGAGTTTAAGGGCAGTGCTCTACCAGTGCCCCTGCATCCTTGGAGAGATCAGAGGCAAGTCCCTGCAGCCAGAGAGAAGGGAAGAGAATATGGGAGTCACTCATAGAACCTGGAAGAGATAGGACAGGAAGAAAGAAGGATCATGGGTAAGGCAGACCCGATTGGTGAATGGGAAGGGAGGGGTCCAGATCGTGGGCAGCCTTGGCATCTAGGGAAGGCAGCTGGCTCATACTTGAGAGATGGGGTGTCCTATGCTTTTTGTTCATTCTCCACCCTGACCATTGTGTCCCATGTACTTCCTTGGTGTCCAATGGGAGCCCTCCTCCAGGAGATGGAACTTCTAGACATCACTACCATTCGAGACACCCGCTATGGGAAGTTTGCCAAGATGCCCAAGGTAAGTGGGCACAGGCTGCTGCTGGGTCCAATGGAGCTACCAGTTCCATAAGGGCAAGGAGTAGAGTGAGTCCTTGTGGCGAGGGGAAGCCTCATCTGTGGAAGGAGGGTGGGCTCCTGGGCTGCTGGGCACAAAGACACCAGCTCAGGCCAAGGAGAGGGTGTGTTGCTGCTTACCCAGGCTCTGAGCTTGGAAGCAGGGCATGGGGAGCTGAGGTTGCAGTGGTGTGAAAGAGGATAGGCCGACTCCAGACTGTCTGGGAGATGTTACTTCTAACCCCCAACATGCATTGACTGTTTTGCCTGCATTTGTCCATGACTAGTAAGAAATTCAAAATAATGCATTGGTAGAGAGCAGGATTCTCTAAGTCTCTGGAAGCTAAGAATCTGACTTCTAGGACAGCCATGGTATTCTGTCTCAGTGGCCTGTAATTCCAATGGCTGATGAGGAGGGATGGGGAGGAAAAGCTATGCCAAACAAGGCTGGAAGCACATCTCTGATCCTCACCATGTCACCACTTCCTACAGAGTCAGAAACTCCGAGAAGTTTTCAACATGGACTTTCCAGATAACCACTTCCTCCTGAAGACACTCACAGTGGTGTCCGGCCCTGACATGGTTGACCTCACCTTCCACAACTTTGTCTCTTATAAGGAGAACGTTGGCAAGGTGCACGGCTCTTGGTACCTAGGACAGCCTGGGCTTCCTGAGAGTCACAGGCTTGGGCTGAGGGGTTTCAGGGTCAGGGGCCTGACTGCTGCGTTGTGTGGTCATGCAGGACTGGGCTGAGGATATACTAGCCCTGGCCAAGCACCCACTGACAACAAATGCCCCCCGAAGCACCTTCCTGGACAAAATGTAAGTGCCCACTCACCTGGCCTTAGCCCACAGAGTTGAGTGCCAGCCCCCATCCTGATGGGCTTCTATCTACCCCTCCAGCCTGGTGAAGCTCAAAATGCAGCTGAACCCCGAAGGGAAGATTCCGGTGAAGAAGTGAGTCTCTCTGGCTCCCCTGTACTTCCGCCCAGGTCCCAAGCCTTCCTTCCCCAAGCATGACTCCTCCCTGGATTTCTCTGCTCCTTCAGTTTCTTCCAGATGTTTCCTGCTGACCGCAAGCGTGTCGAAGCCGCTCTCGGTGCTTGCCACCTTGCAAAGGGCAAGGTGAGTGGATCCACAGTCCCAGACCACCCCAGTGTTCTTCCTCCCACTGGAGAAAACTGGAACAGGAATGATGGACGGGGAGGGTCGAAATGGCATCACCATTGCATCACTAGCCCCAAAGCCAATTCATCTAGACTCCTGACTTCTCATACCAGGGGCAGAGGTGAGGCCAGGGCAAGGGGGTGCACTGCCGGGCTGGGAGCCGGTAGGTATGCTTCCCATACTTCTGAGGGCAGCAGCAGACGTGGCAGGTTTTCTCCCTCTGACCTTGGGAAGGGGATTTGAGAGAGTGTCTGCAGGCTGGAGAAGATAATAAGGTCAGCGGACGGGACAGGAGGCGGTCTGCAGGATCTGTCAGCTGCAGGAAGGGACTTGTTCTCCAGGGTGTGAGGAGAGCACAGAACACGGGTGGGAGCTGCCAGGACACAGACTTTCGGCTCACATGCAGAAACACATTTTCTACTTTCTTTTAATTAAGCAATTAATTTTTAATTATAAGTTGGAAGCAGGGTCACCCCATGAGGCGCCTTATGCGAATTACCAAAAAGCCTTCTGGGTAGATATGGGCCTGAGCCAAGGCTCAAGCATGGGGGGTTTGGATCTCAGGCCCTGTCCACCTTGGCCAGTGCCCTGTGTAATTACAACCTGCCCCCCACGACATATGTCCTCCTGGGAGGAATTTACAGCACTAGAACTAAGTAAAACCAAGATTCTTCCGTCACGAATTGCATGAAGCACGTTACTCACATGCCCAGCTCTACAGCACGCCCCCCACCGCCCAGTGCAGGCAGCAATGCTGGACCCAAGGATGAGGCAGGGAGAGGATGGAACCCACAAGCTCCATCCAGCTACACATCCGCCCACCATTCCTCCTGCTTCCCGGGCTCCCAAACTTAGCTGTGTCCTTAGCTGCTTTCCCAGTGTACCAGTGTTAGAGACCAGCTTGGAGCTGCTTACAACCTGGCCTTCTAAAATGATCCTGAGTGATATTTAATGGATATTATTTGGGGGTGGGCAGGAGCAGAATCCCTGAATGCCTTCAATCTACTTTCTGCTTCTCTAGATTTGCCTACTGTGGACATCTGATGGCAATGCAATCATATGAGATATAGTCTGTGATACTGAGATTTACTCACTCAGCACAATGGTGTCTAGGTGCATCCGTGTTGTAACATGGGCCAGTACTGTAAGGCAGACTCATATGACATTGCTTGGACATTTGCTCTCCCCCCACTTTTTAGGTATTATGATGCTATAAACACTGGCCCTGGTTTGATGTGGATGTTTTCAGTTCTCTTGGGGACATACATGCAAGTTAAATTGTTCAGGCAAGATTTAATATTTTAAAGAACCCAAAAACATCTAAAATGGCTGCACCATTTTACAATCCCCATCAGCATTGCATAAAGGTTCTTATTTCTCCACATCCCACCAACCCAATTACGGCCTGCTCCTTTTTTGGGGGGGAGGGTTGAAGTAAGGTCTCGCTCTATTTCAGGCTGACCTAGAATGCACTACATAGTCTTAGGATAGCCTTGAACTCATGGTGCTCCTCCACGATATGACTGTGTGTTCCTCTCTTGTCAGAATCTCAGGTATTGGTTGGTAGGGTTAGATGGGCCCCAGCTCTCTCGCTGCATCCTGAAAAATACAAACACAATCTCCATCGGAGAGTGAGATCAGTGTAGGTTAACAAATATACACAATTCTGGATTACCCAGATTCTATTTTTAGTAGCCTCCCTGTCACTCGCTCCCATAATGCATCTTGTTTTGGGAACCCAAGAGTACGGGATCCGGTGCCTATCGCCCTGAATCCAATTTTGGTTTTTTGAGGTAGGGCCTCACTCTAGCCCAGGCTAACCTGGAATTCACTCTGTACCCCAGGTTAGCCTCAAACTATGGGCAATCCTTCTACCTCAGCCTCCCAAGTGCTGGAATTAAAAGTCTGTGTCAACGTGCCTGACTGAGAAGCAAACATTTAAATTAGGATGAAGGGCAATTTTATCCTTTTTTTTTTTTTTTTGGTATGTTTCTTATGCTTTTGGGTTAAAAAATTTATGTATTTATTTATATAAGAGAAAAAGAGGAAGAGGCAAACAGAGAGAGAATGAACATGCCAGGGCCTCCAGACGCTGCAAAACAAACTCCAGACACATGCACCACCTTGTGCATCTGGCTTTACGTGGCTACTGGGGAACCGAACTCGGTCCTTCTGCTTTGCAGGCAAATTCCTTAATGGTTCAGCCATCTCTCCAGCCCCATGCTTTTGGTTTCTCCAATCATTATTTGTGTGTGGTTTTGTTGTAATGCTAGGGATTAAACCAAGGGTCTTTTATGTGCCAGACAAAAACTACTACTGTTGAATTGTCTTATTTATCCCTCCAATTCTTTTTTTTTTTGGTTTTTCGAGGTAGGGTCTCATTCTAGTCCAGGTTGACCTGGAATTCACTCTGTAGTCTCTGGGTGGTCTTGAACTCATGGTGATCCCCCTACCTCTGCCTCCCGAGTGCTGGGATTAAAGGCATGCGCCACCATGCCCGACTATCCCTCCAATTCTTTCAGACTTTAAAAATATTTTTATTTGTTTTAGAGATGGAGAGAGAGAGAGAATGGGCAGGCCAGGACTCTCTGCTGCTGCAAACAACTCCAGATGCACGTGCCACTTTGTACATCTGGCCTTTTGTGGGCACTGGGGAATTCAACCTGGCCTGCCAGGCTTTGCAAGCAAGCCCCTTAACTGCTGGGCCATCTCTCCAGCCCTCTGTCATTTTTTGCTTCGTATATTGCAGGAGTCTTCTTAGGTGCATATGTTTATATTTATACTGCTTCTGTATGAAAAACTGTGCTTCACTTAAAAAGATAAAAGAAGTCAAAGAGATGGCTCATCAGTTAAAGGTGCTTACTTGAAAAGCCTGCCTGGCCCATGTTCAAGCCAGGTTTAAATCCCCAGGACCCACATAAAGCCAGATGCACAAAGTAGCACATGCATCTGGAGTGCATTTGCAAGGCAAAAGACCCTGGTGCACCCATTATAGATCCCTCTTTCTTTCTATCTGCTTGCAAATAAATAATTTAAATATTTTAATTTATATTTTAAAATATTTATTTATGTATTTGAGAGAGATAAAGAGATTGGGGGAGAGAGAAATAGGGAAAGAATGGGCACACCAGGGCCTCTTGCCACTGCAAACAAACTCCAGATGCACAGGCCAGTTTGTGCACTTGGCTTTACATGGGTACTAGGGAGTTGAACCCAAGTTGTTAGGCTTTGCAAGCAGGCACCTTAGCACCTTTAATTGTTGAGCCATTTAGCCCATTATATATATATATTTATATAAAATTTATATAAAATATTATATATATATATATATATATATATATATATATATATATATATATATATATATATATATAAATCCAGGGAGATGGTTCAGCAGTAAGGGCACTTGCTTGCAAAACCTGCCAACCCAGATTCAAATCCCCAGCACCCATGTAAAGTCAGACACAAACGTGGCATATGTATCTGGCATTCATTTGCCTTCTTACGGTTTCCCTTCCTTGTTCTGGTCATGCTTAGTTCCAGTCTGTCCTAGCTAAGGAGTTAGCCACCGTTCAACACCAGGGTCAAAGCAAAGCAGCTGGCATGCCCTCTAACCACCAATCGAGGGCTTTGAGAAGCTTGTGCCCAGTGTCCTGTGTCTGACTGCCTTGAGCCCTCTCTCTGTGCATGGCCCTTGCCCAGAGCGGGGCACAGATCTCAGCTCTGAGCAGGTGAGATCAGAAGCATGTGCTTGTTTCTCCAGAACGATGCCATCAATCCTGAGGACTTCCCAGAACCCGTGTACAAGAGCTTCCTCATGAGCCTCTGTCCTCGGCCAGAAATCGATGAAATCTTCACTTCCTAGTGAGCTTCTGGAGCTGGGCTGGACCTGGGAAAGTGGTGCCAACAGTCCCCTCCTTCCACTTGTCCTTGGAATCACAAGGCTGTGCTGGGGAAGAGGGCCATCCAGGCCCCTGGGATATGAACCTGGGCCCCTCTCTCTGTCTTGCAGCCATGCGAAGGCCAAACCCTACATGACCAAGGAACACCTGACCAAATTCATTAACCAGAAACAGCGGGACTCTCGGCTCAACTCCCTGCTCTTCCCACCAGCCCGGCCTGATCAGGTGCAGGTTCTCATCGACAAGTATGAGCCCAGCGGCATCAATGTGCAGAGGGGTGAGGACTAAGAGAACCCCCGTAACTCTCTCCTGCCCTGGACACTGTCTGCAGCCCTTGACTGCTTTCCCCTGTCCCCAGGCCAGCTGTCACCTGAGGGTATGGTCTGGTTTCTCAGTGGACCAGAGAACAGTGTGCTAAACCAGGACACGCTGCTGCTCCACCATGACATGACCCAGCCACTCAACCACTACTTCATAAACTCTTCACACAACACCTACCTGACAGGTGGGTCCTGGCACCTTCATTGCTGAGCTGCTCCTGGGCCCTGGATCCTCGGCAGGTGCTGCCCACACTGATGACCCTCTTGACAGGCCAGAGGCTGAGGGGACTGGGGGCCTGGCCTGGCCATGAGTGATGTTCCTATCCCTTCCCCTGCTGGCTCAGCTGGTCAGTTCTCAGGCCTTTCCTCGGCTGAGATGTACCGTCAGGCGCTGCTGTCCGGCTGCCGCTGCGTGGAGCTAGACTGCTGGAAGGGGAAGTCCCCCGATGAGGAGCCCATTATCACCCACGGCTTCACCATGACCACGGACATCTTGTTCAAGGTGGGCAGGTGGCAGTGGCCATCAGGAAAGGCCTAGGCCAGCAGCTCATTTGAGGTTGTGGAGAGTGAGGCTAGAGGGCAGCACTATCTGGAAAGCTCTAGAAGAGTGTAGGGAAGAGAGAAGATATGGAGATGAGGAGCCAACCCTGGCCACCCCATTTTGTGTATTGAAATTGGAGAGTGGAGAAAGACCGTATCGGAGAGGGCCAGCAGGAACACTGGCCTCCTTTCTACAGAGCCCCTTCTCCTCCAGGAAGCCATTGAAGCCATTGCTGAAAGTGCCTTTAAGACCTCCCCCTACCCAGTCATCCTGTCTTTTGAAAACCATGTGGACTCGTGCGTATCCAGACCTATTCAGCCTCCTTCTCTCCCCTGCCCTTCACCTCCTGCCTGCAATCCTCCTCCCAGACACACCACGTTCCTGGCCTCCTTGGGCCTCAGCTTCAGCCTCTGTCCCTGTCACTCTAACCCCCTGAACTCCTGATTTGGCTCACCCGGGTCTTGAAAAGATGGACAAGAGAATTGGTGTTAACTCCCACCTCTACCTACTTTTGTTCCCGGTAGACCCCGTCAACAGGCTAAGATGGCTGAGTACTGCCGAACCATGTTTGGGGAAACCCTGCTCACAGAACCCCTGGAAAAGTTCCCCGTGAGTGGGCTCTCCTGCAGGTCATCTGGGCCTGGAAGCAAGGGGGGGTGGAAGGTAGATGGTCAGAGATGCTGGGGTTTATTTGGTTGTATTGTAGGTCTGGGACTGTCACCTACTATGTGTCGGACATTATGCTAGAATTTGGGGTTAGTGGCACATGCCTATAATCTCAGCATTTGAGAAGCTGAGCAGAAGAATCTGGAGTGTAGGCCAGCCAGGGCTCTCTTTTGTGAGGCCCTGTGGAAACAGACAAACAAAACCCCATGGTTGCTGCCCTCAGCTTCCTTAACCTCCAGTGAGGAGATGGACAGATAACCAGGCCATTATAGCCAGTGGTTGCTACAGGAGACAGTGCTCTGGTGTTAGGGGTCAGGGAAGGCTTCCTAGATCAAGTGATGGCTGAGATGACGTCTGAAGGAGGAACAGACAGTGAGCATGAAGAAAGAGGGGTCTTGTCAGAAAGAACAGGTAAGAAAGGTGCTGAGGACTAGGTTGAAATGGCCATATGAGGGCAGTGACAACAGGTCAGGCAAGGGAAGGACAAAGGGAGTCACAGGTGAGGTGACAACGCCCATCCCCTCCACAGTTGAAACCTGGCATCCCTCTACCCAGCCCTGAGGACCTCCGGGGCAAGATCCTCATCAAGAATAAAAAGAACCAGTTTTCTGGTGCAGTAGCCCCCGACAAGAAGCCTGATGGGGAAGTTGAGGGCAGCTCCCCACCCAATGCCCCTGTGGAGGAGGACACAGGTAAGTGACAGGAGAGGGGTGGGTGCAAGGGGTGCCAGTGCTGACAGAGCTGTGTGTGACAGTGTGGGCTGCTGAGGAAGTGGCTGAGGTAGAAGAGGAGGTAGACAAAGAGGAAGAGGAGGAGGAGGAGGAAGAGGAGTCGGGAAGCCTCGATGAAGAGGAGATGAAGAAGATGCAGTCTGACGAGGTGAGGAGGGACAGTTCTGCACTGCTTTGCAGTGCCCTCTGGGTGGGCAATCTGGGCTCTGTATTGCCCCCTTTTCCACTCTTCCCTGTGCTCCTTAGGGCACGGCTGGCCTGGAGGTGACAGCTTATGAGGAAATGTCCAGCCTCGTCAATTACATCCAGCCCACCAAGTTCATCTCCTTTGAGTTCTCTGCTCGTACGTTAGTGTGGGGTGGTGACGAGTGGGAGCAGCCTGGGTTTAGAAGGCCGTCCCACACCAGAGTGGCTGGATGGATGAAAGGAAGGAGGATCTGCCCCTTCCTTGAATGTGGGGCCTTGTCTATAAATACCCAGCTGAGGAGTCAGACAAAGGACTTGTTTAAGTGGCAGTGGCTCCCAGTCTCCCAACACTGTCCTGAGGAACTTGGCAACAAACAGAATGCTCTGGAGTATGTCTGTGACAGGCAGATCGTTATGACAAGTCACCTCAGCCAGGCCTGGGGCTCCTGCAGCCTCCTACAGGTTCTGCAATGGCCAGACAGGAACTTTACCAGGACTGGTCCAAGGCTAGAAGCCCTGGCCTTGGGGGCGAGAGTTTCCGAGGGGGTGGAAGGCAGAGAAAGCCACCAGTGCAAATTCACACCCTTCTCCCATTCCCCTTTTGTGCATGCCCACTATACCCTGATCTTCCCAGAATTTAGAGTGCTCACCCTCTCCACCAGCGAGTGCCTCTTTGTGAATATGCCTATGCACAGTTGGACCTCTGGAGGGAGCTGCCTCAAGGGGAGGGCAGGGCTAAACCTGATGTGGACTCCCCCTCCTTTTCCCTCCTGTACAGAGAAGAACCGAAGTTATATCATCTCCTCCTTCACGGAGCTCAAGGCCTCTGATCTGCTCTCCAAGGCCTCAGTGCAGTTTGTGGAGTATCCTTCACCAGACAGGTCCCTGCCTGGGCTGGGGGTTGGGAACAAGACTCCCCGGGGAGGCTATTCGGTCTTGCTAGTTAGTGCAAGTGGCCTTGGCCACCTCCTATACTCGGGGACAGTTACAACAAGCGCCAGATGAGCCGCGTGTACCCCAAGGGCACCCGCATGGACTCCTCCAACTACATGCCCCAGATGTTCTGGAATGCTGGATGCCAGATGGTTGCCCTCAACTTCCAGACGATGGGTGAGGGTACTCTCCGCCCCCTGAAAACCCTCCCCTGGGTTTGGTCATCCCACCTTCACCTTTCCCTGGGGGATCTTTGATGCACACTAGGTGTGAAGCTGTGGAAATGTCCAGGTATGTGAGCACTCGGGTGAGGGTTAAGTCATTTGCGCATGCCTGTATGGCTGTTCATGGACAGGCCTGGATGTAAGATGTCAGGGCTGGCATGGGTCCTGCCTACTCTGCCTCGGGGTGTCCTCGGCCCCAACTTTCACTGTAAGCTTGCAGCCTGGTGGCACTACTTCTCCTTACTGACTCCAGATTATGGACCCTCCATGAAAGATTTCGGATGATACATGAGAAACACTCACCCTCACGATACATCCAAACCTGCCCATCCCAAGACCAGAAAGGCCGAAAAGTCTAGGAGAAGGTTTCTGGGCATAGATCCAGGGCCAGGCCTTCCTCACCATGTCCCCTCCCCCTCCCCCCCAGACCTGCCCATGCAGCAGAACATGGCACTGTTTGAGTTCAACGGACAGAGCGGCTACCTCCTCAAGCATGAATTCATGCGCCGGCCCGACAAGCAGTTTAACCCCTTCTCGGTGGACCGCATCGATGTGGTGGTAGCCACCACCCTCTCCATTACGGCAAGGCCTGAGGCTGACAAGTGGCCAGGAGAGCTGGACTCTTGAGGAGAAAGGCCCAGGAGCCCACTTTACCGCCCCCAACCCCCTTCCCTGAAGACTCCAGCCCCAGTCAGTTCATGCAGCAAGTTGCCTTGGAAACTGCCTCCTCCTCAGCACTGGAGGCTGCCTCTTGGTCCCCATGGAAACCAAGGGTGATGGGCTGAGGCTGAGGTGGGGGAGGGGAAGGAAGTAAGGGAGCAGGAGCACAGACCCCAGGCCAGGGGAGAGGTTGCTCCCTCCTTGGCTAGAAAGGAATGTAGGGTGGCCTGCCTTTCCCTGAATACTAGAAGCACGAAGGCCCTTAGAGCTTAGCTATAACCCTTGAGCCACACAGCCTCTACTTGGAGGCCAGTGTTGAAGGAGCTTTTTACAATACCCAAGAATGAATGTTGAGCTCTGTGGAGCCAAAGGCCCCCGGGGTCTTGGGAACCAACCTGGGTGAGGGATCTAATGCTGGCCTCCTCTGGGTCCCCACCCCTAGGTGATCTCTGGGCAGTTCCTGTCAGAACGCAGTGTGCGCACCTATGTGGAAGTTGAACTGTTTGGCCTCCCAGGGGACCCCAAGAGGCGCTATCGCACCAAGCTGTCACCCAACACCAACTCCATTAATCCTGTCTGGAAGGAGGAGCCCTTTGTCTTTGAGAAGGTAGGGGCTCATCAGGGGCTGGACAGGCATTTGGGGTCTGTCCTTAGTTCTTGGCCTCTGTTCACAAAGAGAGGAAATAAATAAGGGAGGCTCCTTGATTTCCTCCTCTCTCTGCCCCTCACTTATGCCCTTCTGAGTTTCAAAAGTCCCAAATTCAAGTTCACAGAAGTTTGCTCCGCATGTGTGTGTGGTTTACATTAAGATTAGGAGCAGAAAGGTGAACTCCCAGCTCAGGGCTCAGGGTCCTGTGGGATGGTGGGGTTCCATTGGACACTGGTTGGCAAGGATACCAAGGGCTGTCTGCATAGGCCCTCCTGCCCTGGGCTGCATATCCAGCCCTTCTCCCCATGTGAGCCCAGCCTGGCCCAGATGAGAGGTTCCTAAGTGTTCCTACCCTAGGGTATGCCTATCTTCACCAAACCTGGTAATGCCTGCTAGGTCGGCCTGATACTAAGACTTCTGGAGTCAGGAAGGGGGCACAGCTTGCCTCCCCTCTCCCTTTCTCAGCCCTCCTGGGGGCTCTTCCCAATTCTCTGTAGATCTTGATGCCTGAACTGGCCTCCCTCAGAGTGGCTGTGATGGAGGAAGGCAACAAATTCCTCGGACACAGGATCATCCCTATCAATGCCTTAAATTCTGGTAAGGAAAGGGATCCTTTTCCCTAGTTGCAGGGCATTTGAGACCAAGCCCAGCATCCTGTCTAGAAGGTGGGGCCCTGAGACCTCACTTAACACCCCCATGGCATCAGCCCTGAAGAGCGGACAAGAATAGAACCTCTCAAGGAATCTGACAGGTGGGAACTCTGCCCACCTAACAGAATGGCCACAATTTTCTGGAACCATTATTAGATTCCTGAGCAGCTGACAACTATGGGCACTCAAAATGTGCTAGAGGTTTATGACACATTCATTCTCACAGTAACCACATGAGGCAGACAGATGAAGAAAGTTTTAGTTAAGGTAACCTGTTCAAGGTCACACAGCAGGGAGGTGCGGTATTAGCCTCAGACCCTGTAAAGCGAGAAGTCTTCAGTACTGGATGGTTTGTGTGCAGTGCCAGGCTGTTTGTGTGCTGAGGGCTGGCTCACAGTCCACTCCATCACATTCAATAGGCTATCACCATCTGTGCCTGCGCAGTGAGAGCAACATGCCTCTCACCATGCCAGCGCTGTTTGTGTTCCTGGAGATGAAAGACTATGTACCTGACACGTGGGCAGGTAGGAGGCTGTCCACTCCCCTTTCCCCTCATCAAGCCAGCCTCCAGACTGGGCCAGGACAGGACCCTGCGGTGAACCCTTCTCCAAACATGCCAGGCCGGTAATGAATGTCCCGCATTTTTAGATCTCACCGTGGCTCTCGCTAACCCCATCAAGTACTTCAATGCCCATGACAAGAAGTCTGTGAAGCTCAAGGAGGCCACGGGGAGTCTACCTGAGGTCTGCGTGGCCAGTGGGAAGAGCAGAGAGGGGCTGAGTCTCCTGCTGGTGGAGAGGGCGGCTCAGCCACCTCTCTAACCTGCTCTCCGCACACAGAAGTCTTTCCCATTCCTGAATCCCGGTGTCTGCCAGCCCAATGGTCCATCATCCTCAGCCCCAGCAGGCAATGGGTCTGCAGGTAGGCGCTTCTGGATCCACCTGCCTAGTGGATGGGCCCTCCCTTCTTCTTGCTGCGCCCATAGTCCCTAAAAGATTAACACAGGTTCTGGGGAGGGAAGAGCTGTCTGAAGTCTCAAAGCTTGGGCGCTGCAAGGGGACCCACCCAACCTCCCCTTAGGGAGCTGACAGGAGCCAAACTGAGGCAAACGCCCTCAATCCCCTGCTCTTGCAGCCGCTGGGGCCACTACCAGGGAGGAGGCCAAGAAAGAAGCCGCAGGTAAGGCCCGCAGAGCCCGGTGAGCCTGGGGCAGCGCAGGGCAAGAGCCTAGGGCTCCCGGGGGCTCCGCGGGGCTCGAGGGCGGCCTGGGAGGCTTGGCGCCTCAGCCGGGCCTCCGCAGAGCCGCAGACCGCCAGCCTGGAGGAGCTGCGGGAGCTGAAGGGCGTGCAGAGGCTGCAGCGGCGCCACGAGAAGGAGCTGCGGGAGCTGGAGCGGCGCGGCGCCCGGCGCTGGGAAGAGCTGCTGCAGCGAGGCGCGGCGCAGCTGGCCGAGCTCCAGGCGCCCGGCGCGGGCTGCAAGCTTCGCCCCGGCAAGGGCTCCCGCAAGAAGAGGTGAGGGCTGCCCGGGTGCCGGCCTTCCCCGCCGATCGGCCTTGGCTCAGCCTGTCCCCGCGTGGCCTCCGCAGGACCCTGCCCGGCGAGGACACTGCCGGGGCCGCGGCCGCCCCGGGCCCCGAGGGCGCCGACGGCCGCGTGCGCGAGCTCTGGGCTCGGCTGGAGCAGGAGCTGCAGCTGCAGGGCGAGGAGCTGCACCGGAGCATCCTGAAGCGCAGGGAGCAGCACGTGGCCGAGGTGTGGGCCTGCGCCAGCCCGCCTGCCCTCCGTGGCTCGCCGGGTCTCCTCCCTAAAGCCCACCTTCCTCCCTCGCAGCAAGCCGCCAAGATGATGGAGCTGGCCAGGGAGAAGCATGCCACGGAGCTGAAGAGCTTCAAAGAGACCTCGGAAATGTATGGCTGCTCCCTTGCAGGCCTGAACCTGCCCCCCAGGCTCCCCCCACCACCAACCATCTCCCTCTCCTCCTTTCAGTGACACCAAAGAGATGAAGAAAAGGCTGGAGGCCAAAAGACTGGAGCGCATCCAGGCCATGACCAAAGTCACCACGGACAAGGTGGCCCAGGAGAGGTGAGCCCAAGGGACCGACTCACTTCCCAAAGGTTCGCCTCTCCCATGGCCCTTGAAAAAGTTGATCAGAGGCCAGCTCCACCTGAGCAGAGAGATGGACGACAGGAGGGGGTTCCACACAAAGACAGATGGAGCTTTCCACTCGGTGGTTTTGTTCCCCCTTTGTGTTTCCCATGAATGCTTTAAGTCTGTGTTCTAGTGGGAAGTGGGCCCAGAGCTCCCAAGGGCCCTCTCCGACCTCCATGTTACCCATCTGCTAGTTCCTGTCCCCATGAGAGAGTTATTTGCTGGCACCCTGAAGATACTTCATCAATAACCCCCCCACACACA